>QKQZ01055586.1:0-10499 GCA_003595255.1 Solenopsis fugax | reverse complement strand
CGTGTCGCCGTGTCGCCGTCGTGTCGCACTGCACCGCGCCGTGCCGTGCCGTGCTGTGCTGTGCTGTGGTGTGCTGTGTCGTGCTCCGATTTCACGCGAGTGTTACGTATCTCTTGTTTACGAGTGATGCGTCATTAGAAATGGCCACAAAATCTTGAGGCGCTCGGTGATTAATGACTTGATTTGATCGTTGCTAGTCTTAGGGACTTTCACCTTTTCCTTTCATGTCTTAAATTTTCATCGAGTTTCAAAATTACGAGCTTCGGATCAATTTGACATTATAGCTTGAAACATTCAAACGTATACTTGACGTAAAGTTTGAGTTACATAAAAAACGAAATCTCCTAACATTCTACAGTAAAAAATTATTTCTGGCCATTTTTATTACTTTTTACAGCAATCCCAAATAAAAGGTAAAAATTGCCAGGAATAATTCTTCTCTATTGTAAATTTAATATTGACAATCTTGGACACATTATCAACTAACTATAATATCTTATTCTTTTCAGTGTCACACCGTTACTAAAGATTTATATGCACATAAAACTTGAACACTGTGGCAAGAATGATCGTGACAATTGTTCACAAGTGAATATTTCATCGACTAAGATTTGAAGATATGCTTTTTGTTATTGCAAAGAGGCTTGATGAGTGCACAAAAGTATAAGGAATGGTATTCTACTCGATTCAGCTGGATGTCAGATAAGCTGAAAAATGTCTGGTGATGCAGGATGGAACGCCGTTATTCACCATCCTTCCGACTTACAATTGCAGAATTGGAATTGGGAAGAAAATGATGGGGAGCAAGAGAAAGAGCTCCCTTCGACCGTTGATATGGATGCCATAAAAGGTGGCGGTAGTTGGGATCCTGCTACTGAACCTAATGGTATCTGCAATATTCCAGTTGCCACTCGTACATTACATGATTTAAAGTGCTCTTGGAACAATTTTTTTTTTTAATTACAGGAACAGATTCGGTCGATTCCGAAGAAGACTCCGATTCCGACGACGAAAGCTCTGGTGGAAGCGAAGGCAGTTGCTCATATTCGGATTCTAATTCAGAGTCAGACGACGAAAGTAGCGGAGAAGAAGATAGTGGCTCTAATTCGGACTGTTCGTCTGAACATAGTGAACAAACATTTTCTATTCAAGAAACTAATTTTGAACAAGTACGTTGAAAGGCGATGTGTTATAATACAAATCAGTTATTTTTTGCCTCCGTTACTGCGACTTTTGTAAAAAGAAATCTTGCTGTGCGTTGCAGGGTGCATTAAAGTTGAAAATCACCATGAAGGGTCCAAAAAAGGAAGACTCCGAGAAAGTTAAGTGTGAAAAAAGTAAGAAAACTGTTACAAAAAAGCCCAAGACCAATCAAGGAAATAAGGTAATTATAATGCCGTGCGTACACTTGATGTGAGACACCATGTCCTCTGATAGATAATTTTAAAAATTTATGAGAAAGATTAATTAAACAATTACGAATTTATGAGAATGAAATCGATACAAAAAATTAGTCTTGATTTTTATTCGAATTCAATTCTGTTTTACATCAAAACATATTTATTATGTAACAATAATAATAATTATTATTATAATACATTACTCAATGTAGTCCTCAGAATGTAATAGCGAAGATTCGGATTCGTCTGTGGGCCATGCGGCGTCGCATCAAACGCAGCAGCAGCAGCAGCAGCAGCAGCAGCAGCAGCAGCAGTCGCAGCAGCATCAACATCATCACGCGCCCCTACAAGAAATCAATCAGGAAGATTTAACGACTATCTTAACCCCTCAAGAACAAGAAGACGCGCCGTTTGACGGATTTGAAGATTCGGAGAGCGGTCGGCTGGTATCGAAGGCGATTGAGCGCATGTCACTCGGTGCGGACTCGGACACGAGCGAAAACGGCGATCAGAATCCCGTACCTGTATACAGCTCCACCTTGTTGCAGCAGTTTGTCGAAAAGACTGCTATGCTATCGGAGCCACGTAAGAGGCGTAGTAAATGCGGCAAAAAGTTAAACAACGACAATGAGTACCCCTGCGTGTCAAACGTGTCGCCCGACTCTGGCATTCAATCGGTAGACAATAGTCCGCTACACCTGGCGATCAGTCCTGTCAGTCCTTCAGCGCCAACCCAATCTCCGATCCAACCGCCGATCGTTACTAGACCGGCAGTAAACGTCGATCGAGTTTTGTATCCTCCGAAAAGGAAACCCGGTAGGCCAGCGAAAACAGTGTCTACGCAACCACGCGGACCCGGCAGGCCGCGTTTAAAGCCGGAAATCGTCGAGAAGATCCAAAAGATCGAGAAGGCGGAGAAAGAGAGAAACGAGTCTTTAAAAAATCTAAAGAATCCCGATTCTCGATCAACGGAAAAAAAGGAAGCTGCAAAGGAATCGACTGTAAAAAGTACGAAGGCAGACGCATCTTCGATTAAGAAACGAGGTAACGCAAAGTCCATTGCGTCGAGAGACGTAAAAGAGGACGCATCTCCTGCGAATAAAAGAATAAAAGGTAAAACGACAACGTATCGAAAGAAACGTTATGCTAATTCGATGAAATCTTCGCAGGACAAGACAATGGTCAAAAAGTCTCAGGGGGCGAGTTCACCGATGCGAGTAAAGTGCCTAAGCAGATCCACCGCGAGTAAACTTGTACCACAGTGCGATGGCAGAACCTGTCGAAAAGTCAGGCAGGATAAAACATGCGTGTCTAATAAGACCACAGTACCGTTGACACGACAGAAACAAATGTCCTGCGAACATCAGATTACCAACGGCCAAAAGATATTAAGCACCAGTAAGAGAACTGGTTCAAAGGAGAACAGGAGTAACGCGGCCGGAGTCGTATCCAAAAAGCTAGCGAAAAAGATAGCGCCTCCGGCCACTAGGCGTGTTCTCAAAGAGAATAAATGCAACAAAAAAACTATCGCGGCTGGCTTTGAGACTAATGGCGTGGGTGTACAGACATTAATATCGTTGCCAGTCGGCGACATATTAAAGGCAGAAAATACGGAGCGGGCTTCCAACAAGTGCGACAAGCCGACGCAGCCGACACAGCACAATCATTGTCACAAACATCATCATCATCATCATCATCATCATCATCACAAACATCGTCGGAGACTGCTCGCACCGCCAAAGAATCCCATTCGCATTGATCCATGTATCATTCAAGAGCTCGAGAAATTGATCGAGGAATTTGCGAGATTGTGCAGTCTGGGCAAAAACAACACCAGCATTAATCATTCCGAGTTACCGCAAATCTTCCGTGTAAAGAAGCTCACGAAAAAGAGAAAAGGCGGCGATATCGGTACGAATGACGATCAGAAACTGAAGCGGCGCTTGAAAAAGGAAAAAGTACTGACGGGCACTGATTCAAAGAGCAGCGCCAACACTAGCACGAGTTCCAACCCGAACGAACAGCGGTTACCATTGAAGAAACGCCACTATCACGTATCGAGTCCGCACAGTTCACAAAGCTCGAGCTGCACGGATGCGAATGCGAACGAGTCCAATTCTACGGAAAGCCACATAGAGGAAGCAATTGAGGCTACCATTACAAGATACGGTGGCGGTAGCTCAACATCCCCTATTCACGACGAGGAGACCATGCCAATGACACCGAAAAAAAGACCAAGAGATGCCGAGACCGTGACATCCGAGAAACAGGGAGACGATGAAGATAAATCCATTAACCAAGTAGAGATTCAACCACGCCGAAAGAAAAAGATTGTAAAGGATCTACGTGTCACTGTCACGAAATTGTCATCCGATAGTCACAACTTTCTCGACAAGAATGACAAGGAGAAATCCACGGATAAGAGTGCCAAGATCCCCACGGAGAAATCTGGTAAATTGGAAAAGACAGTCGTATCGGACAAGTCAACTAAGGCTGATAAAACGCAATCAAATGACAAAATAAATGTCGAACACGTTCGTACAGAAAAGAAAATAAATATAAAAGTCGACTCGGAGACGCATATGTTCAACGATGGTGAAGCTGTGATCGAGAACAAGCTGGAGCAGATCAGTAATTCGAACGTGCCAAATCTTGTGAATAATACCGCGGCGATGGTAATCACAAAGAAGAAGATACGAAGACGGAAAGCCATTAATCGCACGGGCTTTCCTACTTTGAAGAAAAAGAAGAAGAAGCAACTTGTAGATTCTTCCAAAGTAGCCAAATCAACGGTATTGGTTAGTTCTAACGAGGTGTGTAAGGATCAGGACACAGTCGAAGAAGTGGAAGACAACAAGGCGTCCTTATTGGAAAGTAAAGCTCAAAACGTTATGGACAACAACGATAGTAATGCTAAAAGTCATGCTAAAAGTGACACGAAGAATTTGGACAACTCTAATACGATGCAAGAGACTGGAAGTCGAAGTGGTTCCGATGAGGTAATCGACTCCTGTCCCGGTCAGCTGCGAGTTCGCAAGGATCTCGTGGAATCCGACAGCAGTGTACTGTCCGAGAAGCTATATCCGAGTCCAATAAAGTATGAGAAAATACCGGACTGTCGAATCTACGACGAGAATGCATCGCTGGAGGAATCCCTCGAACGTTACAATCAGAGCCAACGTATCGCGGAGCTAAATGAGGAGAACTTAAGGAAATTGGAACGCGCGAACGCTCAAGTTGCAAACGTCAAGATGGAATTATCTGGTTGTTTTAACAATAATCACAAAAGAAGACGAGGCTCGACCAGTCCTTCCAATCTGTATGGGAGAAGCGCAAAGAGATTGAGGAGCGCGGGCTATGATACGGAGAGCGAAGCACCGCCCAGCAGCGATGTGGCCAGCGAGGATCAAGAAGTCAGCAGGAAACCCTCTGGTCTCATTCATAATCGAAAAAAACAGTCGAGGTGGAAGAAGCGATATTTGCAGGCCAGCAACATATTCTCCGAGTACAAAAAAGATGTCGAATCTAAAAAGCTTGCTGGTGTTGACGCCAAACGAAAAATTATTGTTTGCGCCAATTCAGACGAACATTATGCTGCAGAACAATTACCAAATATTATACCAACTGGAAAACTCTTGCGACAAAGGAAAACGCCATTTCAACTGCAGTACGATTTATTATGGCTGCACGCTCAATCAAGATTATCTGGTCGAGATTTGGTGCCATCGTGGAATTACAAGTAAACTAAATCTTCTCTTTGATTTTAGCTAAAACAATTATTACAAGTTTTACACATCATGTCACAAATTTTTACATATCTCAAACGTATTTACATATAATGTTATGAATAATAATTTAAATTACTTAAACAAAAATTAAATTTTGGTTAAATATGCGGTTTACTTTTTTTTTTGCAGAAAAATTCGAACGAACATTTATTATGACGTTAAACCAACCACTCTCTACGAGGCGCAAGCATGTGAGTGCAAACCAGAAAGTGGCTGCGGTGATGATTGTATCAATCGCATGGTATTCAGCGAATGCTCGCCACAACTGTGCCCCTGTAGTGACAAATGCGAGAATCAAAAGATTCAAAAGCACGAGTGGTCACCAGGACTACAAAGATTCATGACGGAGGACAAAGGGTGGGGAGTAAGAACGCAACAAGCTATCAAATCCGGAGATTTTATTCTTGAGTACGTGGGTGAAGTCGTGTCAGAAAGGGAGTTTAAGTCGAGAATGGCGACCAGGTATGATTCGTCTACACCTAGTATGAAATCTTTTTTTTTCTCATTCTTATTATAAAACTTATAAAAACAAATATGTAAATAAAATGCATATAAAATGATAGATACGCCAACGATACGCATCACTACTGTTTACATCTGGACGGTGGCCTAGTAATCGATGGTCATCGCATGGGAGGTGACGGGAGGTTCGTGAATCATTCGTGTGAGCCCAATTGCGAGATGCAAAAATGGAGCGTTCTCGGGCTACCACGTATGGCATTATTCGCGTCGAGAGATATTAAGCCGGGAGAAGAATTAACGTACGATTACAACTTCGCACTTTTCAATCCATCAGAAGGACAACAATGCAGATGTGGTAGTAATGCTTGTAGAGGTGTTATAGGTAAATTTAAAGTGAATTGCGTGAAATTCTCACTAATCCTCACACGTCCCAGGTATTTCAATTATAAATTTTATACGACAGGTGGGAAGAGTCAAAGGGTAGCTCGAAGCATCCCCTCTTTACCATCGCAAATGGAGCCCATCGAAAGAAGATCGGTGGGCAGACCACGGAAAAACATTCGTAAATCGAACGCGATACAATCGGTCAACTCCAAGAACATTTGCAAGTCTCGCAAAGTAGGAGATCCGACCTTAACGCACAATACGCCGCAGTTGAAACCAATGTCTTATCAGCAGCGTTGTTTCGCACGTGAACATCACTGTTTCTTGTTGAGAAATTTGGAGAAAGTGCGACGACTGAAATCGGCGTCGGTACAGCAAATTCAAGTACAGAACGGAAAAGCGAAATCCGGTAACGCAAACGTAGCAAAGGAAAAGAGTTCGGGAGATTCTAAAGCGCAATCTGATGCATTTTTCTCTCAATTAACTGCATTGACAAACACCAACGCACGCACTGTACGAACGCGTAGACTCGCACAAGCACAGGACGACCCGGAGGTACATAAGACTGCAAAACTAGCCAAGGTCAGTAACTTGCTTCATTTATTGGAAATGATTGTATAAAAAATGATGTTAACAAAAAATATTTCCACAGTTACATTATCGATTAAAACATCGTTATTAATCATTTATTTCTTACAGGTATTAAAAGATTTGTATACAATTGTTGCAACAGCAAATGATGAAAACGGTCAGCTGTTGTGTATTCCTTTCATGACTTTGCCTCCTAAAAGAAAATTATCCGATTACTATGAGAAAATCGTAGAACCCATCGATATGATTACAATAGATCAGTGTATTGGTACTGGTCACTACAAGACTGCAGAACATTTTGATCAGGATATGATAAGACTTTTCGACAACAATGTGAGATTCTTTGGTAGAACGTCCGAGATAGGAATCGCTGCGGCGAGACTACGGAAATTGTACTTGGGAAGTAAACCTGATTTTGTGGATGCTATAACGGAGGCGACAGGCTCTCCGCCGTCTCAAGGTTTTTTACCACTTCGTGGATCCACGGCTGGAGAAGAGGATGTGATCAGATGCATTTGCGGACTACACAGGTAAATTAATTATTTACATCGATCATCGATCTGATATATAACAGTAATCACAAAAGCAGAATGAAACCATATATAAAAGCTTTGTAGGAATTAACTTAGATGTTTTTAACTTTTAAAAAATTAATTTTTTTTTCTTTTGTTGTGCACGCNTGCACGCGCATACATCAGTATACTTGTCTTTTTTTTTTTTTTCAAATATCTGTATTGATAATTTGTACAGAGATGAAGGTTTAATGATCCAGTGTGAACGCTGTCTCGTTTGGCAACATTGTGACTGTGTTAAAGCAGACACGAGTGTCGAATCTTATCTATGTGAAAGATGCCAACCTCGTGAGGTTGATTTGGAAATTCCACTAGAAGGTGAGGAGGAGGAAGAAGGCAAGAAACATTATGTGACGCTGATGCGAGGCGATCTACAACTTCGGCAAGGTGACACGGTATACGTTTTAAGGGACACGCCAGACAAACACACATATAAAACTATCCAGAAGCCCGATTATGAGCAAATGGATATTTTCAGAATCGAACGTCTATGGAAGAATAACGAGTAAGCGATTGTTTTATATTATGTAAAACAATGAGGCATATCTATTGAAAATATCTATTGAAAAACAGATATTAAAATAGAATTCTTTATTTAATAGAGGCGAGAGGTTTGTGTTTGGGCATCATTATCTCAGGCCTCACGAAACATATCATGAGCCAACGCGAAAGTTCTATGTAAACGAAGTTGTGTGCGCTCCATTATATGAAGCTGTCCCTTGCGATCTCGTGGCCGAGCGATGTTGGGTATTGGATCCTCACACTTTCTGTAAAGGTATATATATAAATTAGCGTTTTGTTTATTCCTATTATTGTAGATTGTAATTAATCTGTTTATAACAGAAACTAATATTTGTATGTATTTTTGAATTAAGGACGTCCTGTCGGCTCTACTCCTGAACATACTTACGTATGCGAATATCGTGTTGATCGCGCAGCACGACTTTTTACGAGAGTGGCTAGAGCCAGACATACAGTATGCACGAAACCTTACGCATTCGAAACCTTCCCACAACGTATAAAACATTATCGCACCTATTTGGTAAGAGCGATTATTGTTTTGTCAAAATCATTTATACATTAGTATATGTTAAATATATTGAATAATACTTAATTTTATTTCTAGCCTCATAGTCTCGATGGAATCAAAATATCTAAAGACAGGAAGAAAAATAGCAATCAGGAAGTAGAGGGGAATCAAAAGTTGGAATCTAATGATAATGTAAAGACACATAACAAATGTGGTAGGACTAGACGGAAGTCTAGTGAGATCTTAACGATCGCATCGCCTGCGACATCGTACGCTCAAGTAATTATTGCAAAGAACTTTTATCAGACCCTATTTGTGTTGTAGTACTTAACATTAATTATTAGTATTTAACATATGACCATTTGCAGCGAGAGGAACAGAGAAAAAGATTGAACAGCATTCTATTGAATCTACTACAGAGAATGCCGAATAAGAAAGATCCATTAGATCTGTCATTTCTTCTAGAAAGGAACAGGCGAAATCGGAAAAGACCCGGCGGACTTAATCCGTGACAGTGGGTAGTATCACAACGATAATATCGTATTGTATATATAGGCTAATGTAGAATTACTATTAACTTCAATTTTAGTCAAGTAATAGATAGTAGTTGATTCAAATCGTTCTAAACTTGGTTCTGCTAAGAATCAAGATAATTGTAAATCTATCTTTTCCCTTCCCCTGTCTTCGCCCTCTCAACAAGGAAAGTGTGAGAGAAGTTTTTCCTCTTCGTACAACCCGTCCATTGATGTAATATATAAATATACATATATAGTAGTCGACGTAATATTTAACACATAGACAAATTGTCAATCGATATTTTTTTACATTTTTTTTCTTTTTTTATAGATATCTTGTCATAGACAATTAGATCCTAACGTGCATTTTTTTTTATTTACTCTCAACTTTTTAATTGCCAACAATAAAATAAGTACCGTTGTTTTATGATAATGTCAAAAATCATGTCGCCAGCAATTAACAGATACTTTAAAACTGATTGAATTTTGTTTATTATGATTAGAGGATTTAATGGAAGAAGAGTAATCGAAGTTATATAAAAATTAAAGCCTATATTCGCACTTATAACAACGCGCTGTTTGCGTTCTATCTTTGTTTTACATCTAATGAACAATAAAGATAGAATGATGTAATAGCGCTCTAACATCGTTATAAGCGCGTTTTGATCTATATGTATATGTAATCGATTCTCCCAAGAGTTGGCTTATTGCATTAATATAATTGCGAATCGTAAACTTGTATAGAAAATGTTTTGTACATTCTTTTTTATATAGTTAATATAGCTAAATGTACAAATTATACGTTTTATCAAAAGAATGAAGTTATGTCAGTGCGAGTGGGAAGAATCAATTACATGGAAACGTGAACACAAACGTGTGTATCTAATATTTTATTGCACAGAAGTAATATTATATTTTTCATATATCCCCCTCGATATTATATTTGAATCACGTGTAACATACTTTCTTCACTTTATAAAAGAATCTTTACTAATGTATTTAATTTATTGAGATATTGAATAGTCGAACGCGATCGGATGGGTCGCAGTGATTCCAAAATTGTACATATGTGTACTCAGAACTCTATATTTATTATTGCATTACACAGTATGGTAGATACATATGATAAATATGTTTGATACATTATAAATCTTACTCTTTTCTTTTTTTCATACTAAACTAATATCTATTATATTTATAGAAATTTCTAGTATGTTTATTTGTTTCAACGTAAGACGAAAGTATTATTAAAAGGAAGGATTATCAACACATTATTCTACACATATTGGCCACGAAATTAATACAAGATATATTTATTTCGTCAGAATAAAAATAGTTTTCTTCTACAATTTCATATCTGGAGTATCAGCAGGAAGTGAGCTACTTAATATGAAATATTTATTATATTGTGTAATTCAAAAATAAAAAAAAACCTGAAGCTGGCCTTCTATGTAAGCTAGTGTATCATGAAAGAGATGCACAGTGTGTGAGGAATTTTTGAAAAGACTTTAAAATAATGCTAATCCAATTCTAGATTAATTTTAACGATTGAATCATAAGGACACCGGAATGGAATGCCATCGCCATGCATTTTCCATGACATATAGTTGCATCAATTTACTCGATTATTTCTGCGAGATTTTTATCCGTTAAGAACGTGTAAAATGCAACTTATATTTGTATCATATTGATATCAAAAACAACGTTGGCATAAAAAAGAATTATTAAGTATATTACAATTTATTTTAATATATATA
>QKQZ01055585.1:0-14043 GCA_003595255.1 Solenopsis fugax | reverse complement strand
CAGACCCGCAAATGTGTTTCCGTATTTTACAAAATCGGTGTGTTTAAGGGTTAAGATTAACTTTAGGACCTCTTCAAATATTTTTTTATTAAAAAAAAAAATAAAAACATCTCCCAATAATTTAAATAGTAACAATACGATAATGTTCCCACACAGCACAAAGCTCCGGTTAAGTTCCTAGGGAGTTCAGATTGCTGAGCTCCCAGAGAGCTTCTAAAATTCGACGAAATAAGCTCCCAGGGAGTTCAAATTGCATGAAGCTTAAATAAAGCTCGCATTAAGCTTAAATGAAGCTTCCAGGGAGCTCTCAAAAGCGGACGTAGGAGCTCCCGGGAACTCCGTGCGAGTTCTTTTGAAATTCAAATAAAGCTTAAAAAAATTTGATGAGCTCTCCGGGAGTGCCTCAGAAGTTCCCCGTGTTGTGTGGGTTAGCTTCTAATTTTCGGCAATGGAAAAAACGGCGGGTAATCCCGGAACATACTTGTTAACGATAGCTTAAGCGTTCTTTGGCTTTGCAAATCACAATAGTAATAAATATTTGTCGAATCAATGTCAACGCAAGCTTCATAAGCCCAATCTTTGCATTTATGGCATTGTGTAAAGTCGGTATTTGATCAGTTCAATATATCTATAGTGGTTTTCTTAACGTGGTCCATAAGCATGTATTATACGTTTATAAAATAACGAAATAAATTTGTTAGTGTAAAAATATAACGACGCTATCATTACTGTTATAGACAGATAAAAGTTAAAAACAATTATTATGGTCACGTAAAAAAATATTGTACGTAAAGAAAGTTTCGTTAAACCGTAATTGTAAAGTGGTTTGAAATGGTATTGTCAAATGTGAATACAAAATTTAATGCAATCTATTTTAAGCGAATAACGTATATGATACTCTAACTTTTTTGCATCCTCCCTTTCAGCGATAAATTTTGATTTGAAGGGTTGGTTATGTGAAAGCTTAAGCATAATCATAAGACGTAATCAAAGTTCCAAGATTTTCGTTGAAAAATTACATTTAACGTCTTATCTTCAATCAAAATCTTCATATAACTTAGTCACCTTTGAGCTTAAAAACGAAATTTATCGTTGAAAGAAAAGATGTAAAAAAGTTAGAATATTGTAAACGTTATTCGTTTAAAATAGATTGCATCAAATTTCGTATCCATATTTGACAATATCACTTCAAGTTGACAATTACGGCGTTAATATTTATACAGAAGTACTAAACATTTTACTGTCAAAATACATTTCATTTACTTTTGTCTTCAAACTCATTTTTGATGACTCGTCCCTGAGTGGAACTCTATGGCCTACGTAATTAATTGGTTAATTTAATATATAAAATTTTATAATTGGCTGTTCGAATAGAAAAACTCTAAACACTGTTCGCTGTAAATGGCTGTG
Organism: Solenopsis fugax; assembly: GCA_003595255.1. Classification (NCBI taxonomy): domain Eukaryota; kingdom Metazoa; phylum Arthropoda; class Insecta; order Hymenoptera; family Formicidae; genus Solenopsis; species Solenopsis fugax. Next base: position 12,633 of record QKQZ01055585.1, on the reverse strand, counting down.
GTTAATCGCAACATGATCAAACGGGATGCTTCCCTCGCTCTTTCAAAGAATTATTGGGCAAGTTCAAGTCAGCAAAACGGTTAGGCATGTTCGCCTAGCGACTGAACACGATTGGTTCTTACTTGTAGACCAATCATGTTCAATCGCTCGGCGAGCAAGTTTAGCCGTTTTTGTGGCTTGAACTCGATCATTTCATTACGAATGAAAAATCTCAAAGTTGCATTTTTTACTCTATCTTGTATATTTATTTCGTTATTTTATTAATTATAAAAAGTAGAATTTTATCGCATCTGGTGGCGCGTATTGTTGAAGTGCGGGTGAAGCAGAGGACATTGTTTATAATATTTTTGAAACGTTGCTGCAACATTGCTGAATTTTACAAAATAAAACATTTGCAATGTTTCTGCAAGCTCCTGATGTGCTGTATGGATATTGATTCTTGCAAAAATAAAGTGTTATCTTTATCATTACCGAACACCCACGGTTTTATTTCAACGATCTGTCAAAAGTTAAAAAATGACAGCAAAATAGAAGCAAAACCTTCAATAAATCTGTTTTATTTAAGAAAGAGGAAAAAAATTTTTTTCAATCATTTCCTTCAAAGCAAACGGGATTTCCAACTTCTTTAATATAAAATTTAAGACGACAAAACTTTTTCCTCAGCGTAATAAAAACTTGAAAACCTTGAAATAAAGTATACTGAGTCACGTGGAAAGATTTATGCGTTAACTGAATGAAAAATAATTTCATCAGTTCTAATGGACACGGTGGCGTGTAATTCGCCGATGGAATCCCGCCTCCGACTCCTGTTTCTATTTCTGTTGCGTTACATGGATGATTTTGTAGGAACTTATCAAGGCCAATGGCTCCGCGGCATGCGGCACGGTTACGGGGTGAGAGCGAGCGCGCCGTTCGGTTTGGCCAGCCACTACAAACCTCCGAAGCAAATGAGAGCGTCCTTGACGTCGTTAAGGAGCGCCGACGGCGGACCAGCAGTCGCCCCGACGCCGGAACCCACCGACAGGAGAGATCGACGCGTAGACGATAGCCGGGGAGGATTCGTTCTGAAAGCCAGGAGCGACGATCCGCCCGCCCGGAGAAAAAGTCTCACCGAAAAGTCCCTGAAGAAGGGTATCCTCTCGGTAAGGTGTCCCTCTCGCGACGGGACGAAGAGTCGTTAATGAGATTCTTAAACAGAAATCGCGGCATTGTAGAAGAACATTCTGTCGACAGGGTCTCAAGATACGAAAGCAGAGGAGTACGGGTGATTTGGAGAAGCGCGGCACTGGTGGTAGTATTAGAAGTAACGCCAGCTCGGCGTCGTGGATGTCGACCGAGAGCTCGCAGAGTCAGGCCTCGGCGTCGGTTCACACAGACAGCAATGCGTCCTTTGTCATCGAGGTGAGTCACGGTACTTACGTTTCTCAGCTTCTTTCGACAAACCTCTCTAATCGGATTTTAATTTCGTTTCTTCGCGACCATTAAATCCGCTTATACCGATCGTGTCAAGAGATACGTAGCGTTAACAGTAATGTTAAGTTGCAGTACAATTTTCAAAAGAATTAAAGTAAATAGTATAACGCACAGTTATAATTACATGATGTGGATTCGCAGGACGAGCAGATGGACGCGTCGGTAACCGAGACGTACCTGGGTGAATGGAAAAACGACAAGAGGACCGGCTTCGGTATATCCGAGAGAAGCGATGGGCTGCGATATGAAGGCGAGTGGTTCAACAATCGCAAATATGGCTACGGTGTCACTACGTTCCGCGACGGCAGCAAGGAGGAAGGAAAATACAAGAACAACGTGCTTATCACCAGCCAGAAAAAGAAGCACCTCTTCCTGATCAGGTCCGCCAAGTTCCGTGAAAGGATAGAGGCGGCGGTAAGCGCAGCTCAGCGGGCGAGTAAGATTGCTCTGCAGAAGGCCGACATCGCTATCTCCAGGACGGCGACGGCGCGGGGTAAGGCAGAGTTGGCCGACATTGCCGCCGAGCACGCTAGGGAGGATTCCGAGCTAGCGCAACAAACGGCAAGGCAGTTCGCGCCGGACTTCCGGCAGCCAGGTTTAGAAAGATTGCGAAACAGGGAGATACCCAAATACGTTCCGCCGCCGCAAGACTCCATGCCGAGCAAAAGTATTTTGCACAAGGCAGCCAGCGTGGATCAGCCCAGCGGCGCCACGCCGATCAAAAACGCCTCGTTATCCGTCGAGTCTACAACGACGGCGACAACGACGACGAATGCGACGCCAGCATCCGTGGCGAACAACACCGCCAGCAGTGTGATGCAATCGATACGTAGGACCAGTATGAAGCTGCTGCCACAGAATCAGCTGCTCATGCAAAATCAGATACCGAATCAGGTGCCGTTGGCGAACCAGGCGTCCATGAACCAGCAGAATGCGCAGCAGACTTCGCTGACTGGTCAGAATCCGTACCAATATCCGTATCAGCAGCAGAGTATGTCGCAGAACCCGGTTCCGGCGAGTCAGTACCCGAACAGTATACCGAACCAATACAGCCAGCAACACCAGCAGTTCGCCCAGAATAATCCGTACCAGTCGCAGTATCAACCGGCTAATCCATCTCAGGTTGAACAATATCCTGGTTATCAGCAACAGCAGCAACAGCAGCAACCCGTCGGGTCCCATGACTTTCAAAATTTGCAGGCTTATCCCAGTCAGCAGGTGACGCCGCTCGCAGTGTTGTTTTACCTCGATCTTTTTGGGCTTCCGCGCACGCAGCTTCCCACGTTGCACAATAATTCGATTTACTTATTACGATTTACCGAACGCTTTTGTGTGCCTACGCCAATGCCGTGTTCCTCTCTGTTTCTTTCTAGATCTCGCATCTACAACAGTCGTTTATGTACGATCCCATGATATTCGCCCAAATGAATCAATTTGATGCGCAGTTTTACGGTGTAAGCAACTTAATGAGTTTCTATGAGTGCGAGTCTAGTTTCACTGGCGAGTTTAACAGTGTCGCAACTAATAACTAATTATCGAGAATTCCAATGTTTAATTATATCTGTTTACATTTGTATTGTTTTGGGTGATGACAATTAGTGGAGTTACGAGTAACACTTTTAGCTAGTTAAAAGTTAATGTATTTAATAACCAAATAGGGGACCACTGTTTCTTTTTTCGATCAATTCGTTACTCTTGTCATCGGATGAGCCTGCAAAATTTTGATAGCCTCTAGCAATGCACGAACAAATACAAATTATTCAACAATAATGTAGCTTATCTTAGAAACGAAAATGTTTTAAAAACACTAAGTACAGTTGGTTGAGCATTTTTAAATATGATCCATGTATTTGTTCTGCGATTAAAATCGGCCTGTAATTGTATAATATTCCTTTAGACAATTCCAAACGAACTCAATATAGCCTCTAAACGATCAGTAATATTGTGTAATAATATTAAGCATCTAGGGACTACTTTTGAGCAACGTGAAATCTATTTCAGACGGCAATACCCAATCAATATGGACCTGGTCAAATGAATCAGTACAATTCACAATTGATGTACGCACAACAAACGCACCCGTCACAACAATACCAGCCTGATGGTATTATGGATGCGAGGCCGCCGAGCTCAACGAGTTTACGAAGAAATAGTAGAGTCCTGAGTCCTCAGGATCGACCAGGCACCATTGGTCATACACTAAACGACAGGTTTGACGTGTCCTTTTTATCCAATCAATATATATAGTGTAAATGACCCAGTTACTGATAGTGTTCCAAATAGAACTTCGATCTTATAAATGCTTTTTTGAATATGTAAATTATATTATTACGTATATAATTGTATTAAATTTTACTTCAATTCTTAAGATTCTAATTCTTAATTTCTCTTAAATTCTACTTATTGTTATAACATTTCATTAAAAGTAGAACTTCAATTTTCTATTTAAAAAAAAAGCATTTAAAATCAGATTTCCAGTATTTGGGACACTGTACTACTTGGGACATTTACCTTAATAATCTAAAAAGGTTTCAACAACTTCTTCAAAATCATACTTAACTCTCCGCAGACTAGCTTATTTTTTACTACTTATTGTTAGTCACATTATTGATCTGAATCACAGGTAGATGGTTGTGCTTTTCAAAGAGTTTCTGGGTTTTTAAAAAATCTGAAAAATTCTGATACTTTTTTATTATTTAGGAATACAATTATACAATTATATAACTTAAAAAGCTTTGTACTATTTTCTCGCTTCCGACTGAAAAATATGTTATGGGAAATTTTTATCTTTTTGATGGACCGTTTTGATGACTTTTGAAGACCCGGACTAAAGCTAAGTGTTGTCATACTTGCATGTCACATGTGCTCTTGCATGTTAGTATATACGATGTATGCGGTTCAAAATTGTTATTCAATTATGTGGGTTAAAATCATTTTTGTATTACCAGAGTAATTCATGTAAAATTGATGAAGACTAAATACAGTCGAAACGTCTTGTGTAATACTTTGTAGGAGAATAAATCCTTAACATTTATGTAATTTACAAGATCAATTAATTTGCTTATAAATTGGTTGTTCTTTATATTTTGTATTGCAAAAAAAAACGAGCGTTCATAGAATTATTATTTTTACTATTTTTGCAAAATGGGAAAAATCGCTTAGGTCAATGATCCACATTAATCTGCGGAAGATTAAGATGAATCAATTAAAAAAAAATTTTTTGCAAATTTCAGAATCTTTTAGATACTTTCAGAATCTTTCAGATTCTTTGAGCTTATATTTATGTAACAAGTTAAAATTTAAGCTACTATTCTATTACATTGTAGGCTGGATCACTACAAGAGGCCACCTAGTCGCGACAGTTCCGTAGATCGTTATGCCAGAGCGCATACCCGGTTGATTGGATCGAGACAGCCATCCGTCGACAAGACCATACCGAACCCATCGAACCCGGATATGCTCGACAGGTGAGTAACAGCCGCATCAGCATGTCGATTGACATGTAAAAATATTTGTCTTGTTTACCGCTTGCGATCGTATACGCGTAGAAAAATCTAAATTTAGAGCTTCATTCAGAAAATTGTGGAGCATCATAAAAAAATATATATATTTTTTTAGAACTGATAACCGAAATATAAGGTTTGTTTGAAAAGAATCGTTTTATTTTGCGATCGACAGATCGACGAGAGCTCCAAGCGTGATACGAGGGGGGACGCCTCTGAACGGCTCCGTGATAGGTAGCGGCGCCGCGACGCCGACGTACGCCGCGCCAACTCCCAACCAGTTCGAGGGGGCTCTCATAAAAAACCGTGGCCTTGGACAGGACATTCTGCCGAGTCCTGGGCAGCCTAAGCGCACCGAGAGCCTCTATGTAGCTCGCGCACCATCCGGCGGTGGGGGCGGTGGCGGTATTATGCCGAAGGTAAGTCCTTTTCTCACGCGTTTGTTCTTTACCATCTTATATACAAACATGCACACATATATACATATATATATATATATATACATATGTGTATATGTATATATCTTCGTCACGTGCATATATATAGGTGCACCCATACATTCGCCTTATGCACCGAAGACGTCTTGGCACTTACGTCATCCACCTCGAAAAAGAAGTTACGAATATGTCGGTTCCACAGATATCTGCTCCACAACGTTCCAGCTAATTCACGTCAATATTGTGATCGAGTATTGTTTTAAGATTCATGGACGTATTGACATCCGAGTCGGACAAAGATTTCCATAAAGAGGATTCCGGCGTATCTTGTGCATTGACGTCATCGGGCAGACAGCATTTTTAAATTATATTTATCCTGTGTAAATATTATTATTCATTGTATTTGAACCGTGCGTTGCACCGATATTTCTAGAGAATTAAAGTGCTCCCACAGCTACATCTTTTCAATACGGTTTCTCGCTGCTTATTCGTTCGGAACGAATCGCGACGTTCATTTTTTTTCTTTTTTTTTCGAACGAATCTCGAGTTTTCACGCGGATGAAATTTTGATGTCGATTTCTCGCGAATCACAAAGATTCGGGGAAAAATAATGCAAAATTCGGCGAAGCGATTTGTGTTTGGCGCTCACTCTGCCAAGAAACGAAACGGGACGCCTTTCCAAGACCAACATCGGAAATAACTTCGACGGTCATTATGCGTTAAACAAGATAACAATTGTTCGACATTACGATGATTCCCAAGAGGGTATCGCACGTATAAGTCGAACGATATTAGATTTAAATTTCTCTTCGCAGCAGAAAGCAACTGATGAGAGATTTAACGATATTTCGTCTACGCGATTTTTTGAAATTCCGATCGAAAGTCAATCTTTTGAATGTTTCGTTACGAAGGTTTTGATAGAACGACGATTATATACATATAATTGTCGTAAATTATATGAATAATAATTTCCGGACAGTTATGAATAATAACGCAAGCGATTATTCATAATATCTGGCGGTTACATTATACATAAGCTCTCTCAATAACTAGAAATGACCGTAAAATGATATAAAAAATACATTACATTAGTTTCACGTGTTATTCTGCTGCGAATCTCAAAACGAATAATTCCGAAATTGTTTTCGTAAGTCTAAGTATAATCATCCCGTCCATATTTATACTGCATTTTTTTACTAATGTAAGATATACAATTTCTTGCACCTCGTCTGAGTTCTCAACGCACCCCCTCCCTGCCCCTCTTCCATTCTTTCCCCTTTTTTTTCTCAGTCAGTTATTTCGTATCATACTCTCTCTCTTATTTAGGCTACCTTACCTATCTGTATCTCTTCTCTTCTCTGTCTCTATTTGTCTCTCTGTGTAACTGTGTGGCGTTTTGTGCTGTGTTCTGTGCATGCCATCCCAGGAAGCAGGCCGGACGGTCCCCGCCTTCGCCGCAACGTCAAAGGGCCGCGCAACCCTATGAGTATAAGTATAAAATATGTATACAGAGCGATGTTAGACGCGATTGCGGTTGACAAGGAAGCGCAGCTCTCGAGGTGTGCTCGCGCCGCACCTCGGGCCGGGTCGGAAAACTTAATGAGAAATCGCAACAGTTCCGGTCACCGTTTCCGCCCAACTCATCCCGACGATTGAACGAATTCAGAACGAATTAAGTTCCGATATAGCCAATATCTGTCCCCGGGGCAGCTTTGAACGCGCGCGTTGACGATATTTTTCTATGAATTTACGAGTCTCTGCATCGTGTGTCTGATGTTACCTTAACTAGCAAAGACGCGACTGCTGCGCGGCTTGAACGCTGTGTCCGAATAGAGTGCATTACCGGTTGGATTTACGCACGTTCACTTGTTGATACGTATGTTGAAAGTGTGGGGCAGGTTTCCAGTGCGGGGCCTTATACGAAAATGCGGAGAATTTTCTAGTAACGAACATTTTTCGTGACAAATTTTGGTGCTACGTTACGGGACGTAATAATGCTTGTCTCGGAAGAGACACTTGTACCTGGTGTAGATCGCTATTAGCTGTTTAACATGACGCCGCGATGTCGAACAATAAAGACGCTCATTAATAGAGTCGCGGTCAAAGGAAGCGCATTCGAAATGAGCAATGCATATTTATGGGAGACTTATTTTTCTATATGGGAACACTGCGAGCCTAGTGAGTGGCATGATTTGTTCACTCACACGGACAATCTAGTTTTTGATCGTCGACGTTGATCCTGGAATAAATCCGCGATTGCGTGTCAACGGCGTTTGGCAATAGCGCATGTACGCATTGCTAGTACAAATACCTCACTGTTGCGCAACGAGTTCCAGAGTGCAGGAAGATAGTGTGAGCTGGTTAATTCGCCGCAACGAAAATATCTTTATCGCTGATAAAGAAAGCGCGAATTTGTTCCAGGATTAAATAAACGACGATCAAAGCGTAGCCGACGAGAAAGAGGTATAGAGCTTAAAGATTTCGAGGTATCTTAGATCGTGTTTCGTGTCTTGGTCGCGAAAGAGGATCGCTGTCGTTAGGAGACGCTATTGAGAAACGGAATTGTGTGCTAGAGCGATTTGTGGATTTCGCAAACCGCGCTTGAAAACGTAGATTGGCAACGACACGACCGCGTCGCCTCATTGTATCAATTCGAGATACGATCTATTACGCTCATTGGGCAACATGCGAGATCGCCGACGGACCAGTTCAACGAACAATAAATGTAACACTATGTACAGTTCCTTTCAGCAAGAGCGAAGAAGCGACTAAATGCCCTCCGATTTATTTATTTTTTTCCGCTCGGTACACTCTCTATATCTAGTCAAATAAGATTAAATCGCGCAGAAGGAACGCGAGAGCATAAACTTATATTTACGAGCATAAAACGGACATGTCTGTGTATATGTACGATGTATGTATAATGTATATGTATAGATACTTGCACACAGAACCGACCATGCTAAAATCTGAGTGATATGCGAGTTGGCTCTCCACTTTGTAAAGCGGCTGATAAAGCGAAACGAATCCTTGTTCGCAAATTCTTCTACATTACATGTGACATTCCGTTTCTTTTCCTCTTCTCTTTCTTCTTCTTTGCGAATAGCTATTGCGAATCGAGCATTAGACAATCTACGTTAATTGCATGCGCACATATATACAAGTTAACAAGTGTAAACACGTGCGCGCAGCTGAGTAAAGCCTGCAGCGCACGCTCATTACGTCCATTAACAAGCTAATTAACGGACTTCGGAAGGTAAGCCTTAGCGCGCGACGTGGAGGCGGGGACCGTATTTTTGCTCTTCCATTCTATTTTAACCCTCTTTAACCATATTTTAAGCTTCTTTCGACCCTTCTTCCGAGCCTTCTCGCTCTCTAGCCACCTCTCTCCTTAAATTATTTGCCTAAGTTAATTCGACTGATCGATATCACTCCCAATTCAATTTCGCCATGCTGTATTTAGGCTCACAGCCCAATCTTACATTTGGCTTATCAAATATTAGTAGTGCCATATTACAGAGGGGGAGACTGCTAATTGTTATTACGCGTCGTGATCGCAAACGTACGAGCTTTATGAGGGACTCGCTTATCTACCACCTCCACGCCGCTTCTTTTTCCTGTTTTCTCGTTGGAGACGTTTTTCTAAAGCATGCTTGTCATGAATTCGAGTCTATATATTATATTTAGCGCCACACAGTGGGGATAAAATATATATCTAGCTGGACAAAACAATCCAATTTTTTAAAGATAATAAATAACATTGTGTTAACAAGGATTTTTCTACTCGCTGATTTCGAATTTGAATTTAGATTTAGAAAATGAGCTTTCGTCGAGGGGATAATCACTCAGAAAACAGGTATACACTAGACTGCGGACTTCAATCGGACTTTCGTCGGAATTCATTGGAATTTATTACGATTGCTAAAAGATCTTCTTAAAAAAAGGTCATCAAAAGTTTAGTAATTGATTAACTGATTTTAACCAAAAATTCGTTATAAAAGCCAAAAATTCATGGTATAACACATGAAATTCATCAAATTATACACCGGACTTCATCGAACTTCAAGGAATTCAACGGACTTCTAATAGGTTGTACACCAGAATTCAAGAGTGGTTACCCCCTTGGCTTTCGTTGACACTTAAATAGAGTTTGATTGGATTTTATTATAATTTATACAAGTTACTTTGTTATAACATACTATGTGTGCGTGCGCGCACGCAGTTAATAATAGATAGACTTTTTAATTAAGTGTACAACTTAATTCTCGATCTGTTTAAAGAAAATATATTATTTATTTACAAGAAAACAATCTTTCAATCTTTGAAATAGTCTCCGTTACTTTCTATATATTTCTGCTATCTTTGGGATAACTAACGAAATTTGCTTCGAAAGAAGGATATTAGTTTTGAGTTGATAAACTCGTCGATACTTTTGCCGACCTTCTTGGGAGACTTGAAATGAGAATCAACTGGTGATATCACGGGATCGGAAAAGATGGTAAGGGGCAAAATCTAAAGAATACGCCGCATAAGGAAAAATTTCCCAGTCCAAGTTAGAGATGACTTCCAAGGTTGTTTTTGCCGTGTGCGGCCGCCCGTCATGAAACGGAATCCAACCCGCCTTTTGAATCCTACCAAGCTTATGTACATACATATGTTTCGAAATCGCTTGTTGGCTCACTATACAAGTGTATTTACAAACTCTGATTGAGTCTGACAAGAATTTTCTTCCGAAAGTTGTTCCAATTCTTTGTCTTCAATATATTTCAGTTGTTTAGGGCGTTCTTCATTCTGGAGATTGAAATTACCATTCCGAAACTTTTGAAACCACTTTTTACATGTGTCATAAGATACAGCATTTTCATCTAAGGCCGAATAAATCATTTTTTTAGCCTCGCTGGCATTTTTCTTTAGTTGAAATGCGAAAAGGAGGCAGAGCTTCAGATGCTTTTCAAACGACATCGCTTTTACTACTGTTTTTTGAGGTTATATCAGTAGCACCGTCAATTATTATACCTCGTTTTAAAGCTGAAAGATGATGTTTTAAAGGTCCATCTACAATAGGATTGACAGGGAATAAAGAATAAATTGACTAATAATAGTTGATTTATAGAAGAATAATCGATTGTGTTTGGCCAATTTCTTACCGCTTAAGGCTTATTACCACCATTGTAGACGGACCATAAAACGACTATACGACGCGACGGAAAAAAAAATTTTAATTTGAATAGGTACTGTAGTTGATTAAATCTAGGGAGCGAGAATTAAGTTGAACACTTCATAAAACAAATTACAATTATATAATTCTATTTCAATTTCAGGCAATGTATCTGCCAAATTATAATAATGGAATATCTCCAAAGATTGCAAAAAGTAGTACACCGTTTTTACTATATTTAAATTACATACTACAAAGAATCTAAAGATAGTATCATTTTTTTGGATGCAGTTGGATGAAGCTTTTTCTACTCTACATAGAAAACTAATCACAGAAAATAAAATAATACTTTTTATTAAAAATTGAAAGAAACATAATTTTGAACAACAATCTTTTGAAGAAATAAAAACTATTAAAATTTAATTATAAAATATGATTTTGTAATTATGCAAAGATAGTTTTTTCGTAAACAATTGTTCTTATCCAATAAATACCGATTGATTTAATAAATATATAAAAACTTAAAATCTCATTGAACCGCTTATCTCATTGGAGGTCTTGAATCAAGAACCTAATAATGAGTATTTCATTCGATATGCCACTTTGACTTGTTATTGCCTATATACATGAAAAAAATTGCTATGGTTGTTATAACAATATTTTCTATTTTAGAAAAAAAATGTATGTAAATTCAAGTTATACTGATATTACGTTGAATACAGTTGTTAAGATATGCCTATCTATACGATTTTTATAACCGTAGTTTTTTATAAGTAAGAAAAAAAATTAGTATCAATGTAACAATTATATTCTCATATACGTATAAGAGTATAAAATTTTCTTGAAAGAATTTGATAATTTTAACAGACATAACTTAAATGAAGAAATAAAACTCTTAGTTAAGATTATCAAATTCTTTCAAGAAGCTTTTATATTCTTGTTTATATACGTATATGAGAATCTGATTGTTGATTTGATAATAATTTTTTTCTGTGTAACATTCAGTTAGAATATCTTCATATACGGTTGCCTCAACCAAAAAATTATTGCCATCTCTCTAATGTGATCTGCAAAACAAATAAGATGATTAAAAGATTTATAAAATATAGTTGCACGACACAGCACTGAGAATTCGGTTTTATTATAATAATTGAATAAACAGCACTAGTAACTCGGGAAAAATTTTTAAATATAAAATAAAGTGTGCGTTACTACGATTCTCTTGTGCATATTATATCCTCATCAAATGTCCGTAGTATGCCAGCAGATTAGCAGCAATTGCATCCGCATTAAACTCGTGTTCTTTCGGCAGAGTCTGCCGATGTAATCTAAGCTCTTCTAATGGCAGATTGGTAATAGATTTTTTCCTCGATTCTGCTGCCAATATGCATCATGTACTACTAAACTGCCTAGAGCTATTTTATTTCTGCCACAAATTTGCTGAATAAACAGATTCTACTATGTTTCTGATTGAGCATGCAATTATCGTTAGCTGATAATACGGTTATATTATAATTAAATTGTGACATCCATATAGCAGCTACATTTGCTAAAGCTGGAATAACCGTATAGGTCGCTTCCAGACCTCCCTTACTATGATTCTCATAACTCTTTTATATGGATAGGAAGTAATATTATTCTGTTAAGACAACCTTGATTTTTTTCCGTATATATTTAGTACACTTTTTAAACTATTATACGGTATAAGAATCGTTTATTATACTTATACCTATAACAATTATACTATTTATGTGTATATTATACTGTATTGAATGTTTATTTGAGAAACCAATTATTTTGAGCGTTAATTAATTACGGTATCAAAATGCTTTACCGGTCTTATTAGAATCTGCGGTATACGGTATAAACAATACTTTAATTTATTAAAGTATAAAAATATTGATTTTTTTAGTTTTGTCCAGCTAGATTCACAATTCATTCTTCTGTGCGCCATGAGCACAGACAGGGGATTTGTTAAAATGAAAGTAAATCGCGGGGGAGAGACGATACGAGCCTTAAGCACGCAGAAGCCTAATTAAATCTACGATGTTAGTCGTCGTTG
>QKQZ01055584.1:0-24664 GCA_003595255.1 Solenopsis fugax | reverse complement strand
TTTAAAGCTATAAGTATATGTGTATATATTATATATATAATATATATATAATATATATATGTAAACATTATAAGTATAATAAAAAAGCTAAATATTATGCAACTTTAGATCTTTAAAATCATACAATATTTTACATTTACATAATATATTAATTACGACAACATTAACAAATACAAATGCAATATCTGTGTTAATAAATACAAGTTATAGTTTTAAAATAGTTAAAGTAAACAATTAGAGCAAAACATTTTTTGAAAATATAAAACACAGTTGAATATTAGAATGATACTTCTTTATATAGGATATCTATTACGCACATTGCTCAATCAGTAAATTTAAAAAGCTTACCGCCGATTTAAGCGATAACGAACGACTAATTACTTCAAATATTTTGCAATTGTGTCAAACAATACGCGTGGCACACGATTAATAATGACATCTGAATTAAAATAGAAAATATGCGTGACGGGCGGCGTGCCGTTGATGAATTTTAATTACGGTCGACGCACACGTCCCCACACCACAGGAATAGAATTTATAACGTTTTGTTGTAGCACGTGGACGATTTAATTTAACAGACTAACAATTTAACGCCCGACATTTTTCCCCACCGCACTCGTGCGTTTATTAATCCATTCGGTCGCTCATAACGAAATAATTCTATTTCTCGCGCGATCGCTTTTACGATATTTCGCGCGTTAATTGTGGTCGAGTTATCATCGATAGCTCTGACTATGCATGCGCGGATTTATGTGCGTGTAATCTCATGATATCCCTAGATCCATTAGAGCATCTCGCACTTAGCGCTAAATGTACCCATCCGACATTGAATCTTATTACACTAATCTCATTCAGTGTCATCGTGAGCTAAAAATCTTATACACCACATTTAGCATTAAATGAAGAGTATAAACGTATAAACTCTCATTTCATAAAATCTTATATACGCTTATACAAATTGCCTTGAGAATACTGCAGACGATCAACATTTTTAACATAAATTCGTAATATAAATTTGGCTTTTAGAAATATTACGTTCTTATTATAATAAATACATGCGACAATGCAATCAATAAAGAAATGATAGTAATCCTGCCATTAGCTTTAATAATGTCTCGAATAATTTTTCTAACTTCTAAACACAGCAATAATATAATAATTAATAATACATCTCACGGACAGACTATACAATACAGCCGTATAAAATTTTTGTTTGTATTTAAAAATTCGTTTTTTTCATTTTATTGGAGATGAAAAATTATCCATTGATATTTTGAGCTTTTCCTTGTTCGCAGATTTTTTTTTTTCACGGAAGGGGATAAAACTCGGACGCACCGCGTCCAAAAAATTGCGTATCGCGATATCTGTTTACGTTTTATGGGTTTATATCTGGAACGATATGATTTATGATTCATAAATGTGGCCCCGTTTGCACCGATTTCCATAGATACATGAGACTAACAACATTACTATGCTGAGTGGACGTATGTGAAATGTCTAGAAAGTCACATACTTCCTTTCCATATATCAGATAAAAGTACCAAAATAGAATAAATAGCATAATTTTAATGCTTATATAAAAATTTAAAAAGTTATAATATTATTAATAAAGCTAATTCTTAGATGCGAATAAATTTAGTATTGAGCTCTGAATTATTCGTTTAAATATATTATATAATTATATTCATTACTATTTTCAATCGAGAGCTTGAAATAATAAATGAATGATGCTATATCCGTATGTGACTTTGGCCGTGATATTCATAATTCATTCTTATTTCAAGATTAAGTAATGTCTTAAGATGCTATAGGGTTGTGTGATTGGTTTATAACATCTTAAGATTGTATTTGAGACAATCTTAAACATAAGAAATACGAAACTATGATTTCCGATCTTTGTGTTTTATCAATGCGATGTGACGTATTTTTTTGCAGGATAATGCATTTAATAATTAAGATACTACACAAGTTTTGAAATTTGTTCTCATCGTTTTTTAATAATATAATAATGCATTCGTAAAATTATGCATTTACAAAATATATATACATATAGTGTTTTTTTTCCAGGAATGGTACATGCTGATTTTTTTTCGAATGTTGTACTTTTATACTAATGTATATTTTTAAAGTGTGTTACTGTATATGTAATATTATTGTGAAACGATAGAAAATAGAAATTTTCTACATTATTAATGCAATATTCATAAGCAATAATTATTTTTTTTAACAATCAATACTTTATTTAATTTAAAATTTTAAAAAGTTACACAATTTTATTATCAAAATAATTAGTGAAAATAATTTTAATTGTGTTGCAAATAATCATTACATTGACATGACTATTGGATATAGAATTTCTCGCGTGATAATTAAATTCAATATACTAGATAGAAGTGATTTTGACAGAATATAGAATTGTCGAGTGCGTATAATAATGTATAGAAATCATATGTTACAATGTCGAAACAACAGTAATTGTACAGTTAACGAAATTGATTCTCGATAAAGAAATTAATGCACATTCTATATTACCGCGACGAAAATTGATATGAAATAGAGAAACTTGGCACATATTTTGCTATTACATTATTGATGTCAGACTTTTATCAAGTTTTCGTTACGCAATTATAGGGGCAACTTTAAAAGTCACGAACATACGCGGCAATATATTGCCGTTCGGTTTTAATCAATATCGACGTCTATTGCGAATTTGACTGTGCGAATTTGACCGAAAATGACGGATCATCCAATCAATTGCAGCATTGTCGGAAAAAAAAGCATCAGGAAAATCGGCCTTGCATAGTGGATTTTGTTAATTAATCGCGCTGCCAAGATTATTATGGATTGTATGTGATACGGTAATCAAATATATCTGTTATTTGCATGTCAATACTTATTTTCATTTCAGATGAATGAGATAAATAACATTTGCCGTGATTAAACATTAACAGAGTGCTGTGTAATCTAATAAAATTGGAAAATTATTATTTATGTAGTTCCATTTCAGCTATATTTCTATAACGTTCGTAACTGTTTGTTTAAAAATAAATTATTAATTTTTCAAATAAACTGACTTTACTTTTTGTTTAAGCATACTGCAAATTAAAATATCGTAAAGTGCCAGTTATTTACAAATAAATATATGCATCCCAAGAGAGTAACAGACAAATCTTACCGCGTAATATTTTCTCAAAGTAAAACACGAAAAATAATTTGCAACTCGCGGCGATACGTGACCACGCGGGGCCAATTTGCAGTAACGGCGTGTACTCCTCGGCAGACGTGCCTGGGACGTCGCGCGGGTTTCGGAATCCATTCCTTCTCCCAGAGAAGCACGAAACGCGATAAACAAACGGAAATTACATTGCGGGCCCCGATAGAAAAATAGAGGCGCGTACCTGCCTTGCGGCAATTCTCAAAGCGCGGCAAAGCGCAGGCTGCAGTTTGCTCGAAAACTTTCGTTTCTTATCTCGACGAGAGGGGGAGAGAGAGAGAAGAATCTATGCGCATCATTTCGGGCATGCGACGCTTCCGAATTAGGACACCGCAATGTCCCAACCGCGGGGAGACGAAGTCGCTTTATGTACCGCTGAAATTTACATCGATGCAGCTGCGTCGCGCGCAATTTGCAAATGCACCAAGAGTACCTCCAATGCGAATCTTTCCTTAGTTGAGACACGAGTTTTGCGCTGCCGGAGACTGTATAGATAAGAAATGCGATTCATCAACCATATTGCGAATGGCTTTGCGAGCGTTCGAGAAAAGAGCAAGGTTCTTGCTTCGTTAGTTAAGTATTTAGGAAATACATATTCTCAAAAGAAATTACTTCACAGACTAATACATTTTTTTAATATTGCAAAGACTTAACGAAGAATATATCTTTTACTTATTCAATAATTTTCCGCAAATTACTGGAAATTATATCTAAGAATTTTCAATGTATCATTAATATACAACTATATAATTTAACTTTTATAAATCAAAGACTTTAAATTTTAGTCCTCCGTAAAAAAATGTTCTTATTGAAATATTTTGCTGAAAACTGAAAATATCAATATTTATATATTTTAAATATTTATACATTTTATTTATACATTTTCCATCTTTTGTACATTTTTTTGTGACTTTCTAACATTTTATACAGTCAAATCCTTTCGAGACTCTACATTGCTATCTGTAGTAAGTTGTTTGAAACTCAGTTGACGGATCCTTCGGATCACGTCCGCTGTGTTTGCTTCTGTATAGAACGTACCAGAGAAGCAAGACGAGCAGATACGTAAAAGAATAAGGATAAGAGAATAAAGAAATTTTACGTTCACGGATGATTTTTCGCCGCGACATGTTCCGTAGATCTACCATCGCAATATGTATCGACAAAATGTATAAAAGTGCGGCCACGACCAGAGAATTTCTCGGGGAGTCTACTTCCTCAGATATAGTCATTGGAGATCAAACCCGACACCAATATCAGTACACTATATTCTGACTTTTCCGAAAATTGAAAAAATTCAACGAAATGCCAATTTCAAATGGTAAAAGCTTTCTTTTAAAGAATATTAAGTCTATCCTTATTAAGTTTCGAGAAGTGAATCTTTCTTATTTTCAGTTGTATTCTACTGAATTTAAAGAATATATGAAACAAAAATACCTTTATAGTATTATCCAAAAATAAAATATCTGCTTCATTTTTTTTGTCAAAACGAAAATTAAAAACAGTAAGTATAAAATAATCTTGAGAATATAAAAATATTATAGAAGAATTGTGAATTTTGCAAAAAGAACAAAAAATAATTAATAAAAAAAAGTTATAGGAAGAAGTTGCAAGAAGGAAGAAAGTTGTGCGAAATTCCGTCTATACTCGAACTATGGGTATGTTTTTATCAGCGTCAACAACGAGAACGGTGGACGGCGAATTAATTGCTTTTCCTCGCACAAAAAATTTTCTAAGAAAAAACTTCACTCTGCGATAAATCAATAATCTTTGACAGTTTATCCCAATACATGTATTATAGAAAATAGTAATGAGGACATATGTAACCGCGAACGTTCACATACCGTCGTAGGAAACAGAAAATCTTCTTTGCGTTTTTTGCTCATTTCTATCGAAACAAAGGCTACTACCTTGCCATTGTGAATTTTCCGTTCATATAACAATACGTACAGCTTCTCCCTTTGCTATTTCGCGATAGTTTGCCATAGGTCGTCAGATAGATGCGTGGTCTTTCCCACGTTTCCTTCGTCCTTCCGTTTGCAGAAAATGCGGAAAATACAGAATACGTGTCTACAATCGGGATGTGCCAATAAAGTTTTACAAATAAATTTGGAAGATCAAAGAAACGGAAATGAAAAAAACGAGACAAATAAATTTTTTAAATAACCGAGTTATTTATTATTTTTTAAATAAATGTGTTATCGATTCATTCGGGATTCGTAAAAAATCAAATATGTTTGATACGTAAAACGATGATACGTATAACGAAAATTGCAAAATAAATTTATCTATATTTTTAATATAAAAACTAATGAAATTAACTTTTATTTTTACAATAATTAAAATGTATTGTCTGTCACATAATCTGAAACGTAACATTTTTCTTGGAGTAAAAAAAAAAGAAAAAGTGTGTGTATTAATGTGTGTTTAATAAATTAAATAAAATATTAAATAAAATTCTTAATATTGTAATGTATATCTCGATTTTTTATTAGTTATCCAAAAATTTTTGCAACAAAACAAGCCTTGTTATATTCTACAATTAATAATTATGGTTTTATAAGATTTAAAATATATAGTTTGTCATTTGTCATTGTAAAAATAATATTATAAATAAAAAGAGTAGAATTTCAATCTAATTTTTCACCTAAATTTAATACACACACACAATGCACACCCATACGTACACAAAGAATAGATTGAATGGCTTTATCAGTTCATTTTCTAAAATCTATATTCAGCGCCCGTTGACAAGTGAAATCCCAGAATCAATGAATAGGTGCCACGTAGAACCGAGCCAAGAAAAAAAAGCGCAAAAATTCTGAACACAATTCTCTTTATTCACCACGATTCGCAGTCCTGGCAGGACCACGAATTGACCGCACCACAGGAGAAAAACATTCTCTGCCCTACGAAATTCTTTTGTCGGTTCACCTTACTCGAAATATCCCACCTTTTTGATCGCGGCCATGTGTAACACCCTTCTATCGGGATGAGAAAAAAATTTTGTACACGTGGCACCCGAGGTGCTATTTTTTCTTTTTATGAAATTCTTTCGATATCAAGTTTACAAATTTTATTCGATTCGAAGCCGTACTAAAGAATAGAAGAGATGATTGTTTGTGATAATAATTTATCACCCTTAGACATAAAACAGTATCAAGAATATGTGATTCGGTATGTGCACAAGGGGAAGTTTTATTACAGCAGGCGAAACAACGTTTCCCTTTGCGTATAATACAATCGGTGAAAATTTATCGAAAACAGAAAATTACTATATTTTATATTAATTATACTTTCAGTCAACACTACTTTAAAATTGTACATTTTTTTAATAATACAAAACGTAAAATTGTCACCATCACTTCTTGAGAACTATTCATGGATGCCAGGAATCTTATAAGCGATACTGCTTACGATTCGTGTCAATGGAACATCTTGGCAGGAGATTTCTAGTGGCCAACGGAGGAGGAAGCATTTTTGGATGCATCGGCAAAATTTACGGCCGATAGCAAGAGTGGATGCGGATCAAGGTAAATAGCAGAAGCGATAGGAGAGATAGAAAGAGGTCGGATACATGTATATGTACATATGTATGTATATACATATATACATATATATTATATATATAAAGTTATCTTATCCTCGCTCTTTCTTCTCTCCCACTGTCTGCCGCTATTTAACTTCAAATAGAAGAAGTACATAACACTAGACAGATAGATAGAGCAAAGTGGTTTATTTGCTTTCTGGAGCCGTGATGTCTCCTTAGAGCAGGAGGTAATTTGCGCGGTAAAGTGCACAAATAAGCGTATCGTTGGAAAAATGGGTTAGAAAAGCATATCATAGTCACACAACACACAAATTTGTTTGCATTAGCTACTTTATGGACATAAATTTAATGCAAAAGAGAAAATTCTAAAACGCAGTTTTATTAGAAAAATGATAAATAAATGTTTTATTAATACTTTGAAATAATATATTTGAAAGGAATTTGAAATAGTCATAACTGCATTGACTAAATACAGAATAATTTTTTTTAAACCCCTACAGGATAATTCTATAATATAAACATAATTCTAACATTTTATTTCTTATTAATTTCTATTAAGTTCTTATTTGCCGATATTTGTAAATGTTATGGTCAGTGTTTATAAAAAAGGTATCATACATAATTATTTATTTAATTTAATATCCGTTTATTTCGATATTTATGTAAATTAATCCAATTAATTAGAGATATAAAATTTCAGAAATGTATACAGTGAAGTTATATTGTTTAATTATTGCATCTAGTTATGCGTCTGTTAGGATTCTGCTAATACGGATAGAACTTTTTACATTCATTGCCATCCGTTTTGCTCTTGAGACTTTCGAGAGCAGAAGAACGCCTACTCTCCAATATCGATATTGACTTTCATGATGCCTCTTGATAAGTCGTCTTCGGAACAGTAGAAGTATGTAATAGAGTGAAGGAAAAGACTAAGAGATTTATTTTTAGCTTGCACGATTGAATAATAATAAATTGACGAATACGTAAACATGCTACGAAAAAAGTACATAAAATGAGTATTGAAATATGTTGATTAGAATTGTCAAAAATTAAATTAACTTGTTTGTTTAATAAAATATCTATTTCCAAATTTCTCTCAAACTTTATTTTCATTTATCAAAGTTTACATATAAAAGTTCATTTATTATTTGTATTACTGCTCGTGTAGAGAAGTTTAAAATAATTATCGATTATTTAATTATTCCTGTGAAAGCATATTCTGTTATTATCATTTTTATTGCTTCCCAGAGTATTCTGTGGGCGTAACTGATATTTCATTCAACTGCGTTTTTATACATCAACTTTTTTTAACGAGACAGTGACTAGTACCTTGCCTGAAGTAATCGATTCGAATGACACACGCGCGGATGGGCGACATGGCAGGAAATAAAAAGGAACATACACGCGACATAGGGACACGATGCAGTAGGACGAAGCAGTGGGAAGTGGATTTTTGTCGGTCACATGGTAAACGGGAAAACGGAACGTCGCTCGCAAACGAATATCGCCAATAAACTGCCAATCCAATTTAGCTACGCAGAAAATACCGCTACCCCGCTTTTACGATCTGCCACCAGCCTCTTCCTTCGTACACTTGCGTTTGAATTTTCGTTCTGCGCCAAAGAAAGCTCGCTCCAGCTTATTGCTTGAGTCGGTTTCTTTGTCGCACTTTTTCAACCCTCTTCCCCTGCAATCGAATTTGTCGCTGTGCGATAACGACAAAGTAAAATGCAAATATCATCGCGTCCGATCCTTACAGATTCGTTCCCCTCGGAGAATTACGTAAGAATCTCGATAAAACACTTTTTGATGACGAGAGAGGGGAGGGGGAGAGAGGGAGGAAGGGGAGAGAGAGAGAGAGAGAGAGAAAAGGGGTGGGGGCATTCTGTCACTTTGAACGAGAGCACAAATATGTTGCCGTAAGATCCCCCTTTACGAGCCGGATTTGTCTCTTTAACGCGGCTATAAAAAGTGACATTCGCGCGAAGAATTCGGCGTAATATTGCTTGTGATATCTCGACATTTCAGTCAGCTAAACTGTCGCAGGAGAAAATCCAGATTACTTGCTCCAGAAACTAGCAAGAAAACAAGCGAATCGAGATTTGAAATTTTGAAATATTTTCTTCTATTTTGTTTATTTGAAATAATTATGAATATTCGCGTACACAACCTGCGAATTAATTTATTTAAAAAAATACGCGATATTATATTTTACAAATTTATTGAGTTAACATGCAAGATTTTATTTCACAAATTTTCGATATAATTGTTAATCTTTTTCCGAACTGAAGAATACAGCTTTGACATTATCTCAAAGTCAAGTACCTAAATTAGGTGTCCTAAGAAATTTATACGTAGCAACGGTCTGTTTAATATTCCATAATTTTATGACAGACAATAAATATCGATACCATCATGTGCACATCACGTGTTGTATAAACCAGTATAAAACTGAAGATTTATAACTTTGCGTAAAACGGTATAAAAACTTTATGTCAACAGCCGGAGGTTCTGTATGAATCCCATCGATATTATTTAACACCTACGATATTTTTCAATGGCCCCGTCCGACAAACCGAAAGCAGATCGATACACTCCGAAGCTGGCGCTATAATTTTTTCGCGTGTACATCCCGCGGCGCTAGTAATAAAAAGCGAGTATAAAATATTCTCTTGTAGGTTTTTTTTTACCGACAAAGATTTGCACCGAAATAAATGTCTCGTATGAGAGGTTATTGTGATGTACATAGTTAAGTGAAATTCTAGCCGGTTAGAATGAACACTGGAAAACTATCTCTGTTGTTTATTGCTTCAGATTTGCTATTGATAAATACAGGAGTAATGAAAATTTACCGTTAGCAATATATGACATCCATATCCCTTTTCCTAAAAGATGAGCTACAATCATCTTTTGTGTCAAGAAAAAATGTATCAATAAAATGTTATGTTGAAAAAGATTTTCGTATTTAAATAACATTTTTGTGACTAATAATCTTCTTAAACAGAATGTAAATAAATTTTTTCGTGTGAAAAATGTTTTCTCTATAGCTAATTGTTATATCGTATGTTGAAAAAAATTGTTAATTAAATTTAACTTGATTAAATTTCTCCAATTCAAGTATTTATATATTTAAATATAGTATAAATGCTTTAAGTGAAGAAATTTAATCAAGTTGAAAACTTTAGTCAAGTTAATAATTTTTTTCTCAATATACGTGTTATATCAAGAAACAATGCGGAATATTTATTAGATTTTAATTAAACTATAAGCCTTAAATACATTATACTATAACAACAAATTACTGCTAATGAAAGTAAAGAGAAAACAGGTATATTAGAAATTCAAGCGTTATATTGAGTTATATTATAATATAAATTTGTAAGGCGACGTTAACACGATTAAATGAAACATTTTCGGATAGACGAACTTCACAACACGCGTTATATAGAAGGCTTATAGTAGAATTACGGGAGGATTAGTATAGATTAAGCTTGCAGTCAGTGGATGTCTGTAGTTTCTATGCTAACCGCGGCCTAAATACATATCTCACTTCTGGCTTCTACGATATCCGCCTTGCTCTTATCTCTATCGTCCAACATAGAGTTGAGCGAACAAGAAAATATTATAGATACTTCGTATTATGGATAAATATTTTCCAAATTATTTTATTTCTTTCTTATAAATAGTTAAATAAAATATTAGATGTTTAAAAAAATATCAATTTTATGTAACTGATCTATAAAGTTTTGAAATTACTTAAAGGAAAGAACTTAATACGCATTTTTAAAATCAAAAAACTCTCCAGATGTACAAAACTATATAAATACTATGTAAATATTTAATTAAAAACTAAAATATTAATTTTTGCAGTATTTAATTCAATAATATTTTCAATAATATTTTCAGTGTTGATTCAATAATGTTTTCAAAATAAATTATTTTATGGGATGCTGATAATAATTCATGCGTTTTATTGTTATTGTATGAATAATTTAACTAAAGCTTTTATTTCGAATAACTAGAGAAAGACAACAACAGACGTCGTAAACAATTTGTTAAAACATTTTATATACAATAACTATTATACGAAAAAATCTAGTGTAATCAGACTTGGATTGTGAGTGTTTGTAGATATAGAATATTCTTTCCTCCACATTGCATTTTTTTCCCATTTTACATTATATTTAACAATCTGAGTTTTTTAACAATTCGTATGTATATTGTTATGCACCACTTCCTTTAATAGAACTATTTTTGAAATAAATAAGAGAGACAAAATCAATATAATATAAAAGACAAATATAATTTAAATGTATAATAGCTCTTCACGTTCAGTTTCAACCCATCATAATTTTGAAGTTATAAACACAAAGAATAGTCAATATTATGGATGTATAATGATGCGTAAGGACTTAATACAAAATATGTATTTCACAGTGAAATAATTTGATACATGGCATAAATATAAATTATACTCGGTACATAATTGACGCAGTAGTGTAATATAATATATGGTCATATTGACAACGTACGTGGAATTAAACGTATTGAATATTCCGAAAAATTAAAATTGAAAATTTAATTAAAATTGAAAAAGTTATAAGTTTAATTTAGTTTAATTTTTGTTTAATTTTCCTTAAAAAAATTCACTTCACATTTGATAAAAACATTCCTTTTTTTCAATTTTCTGCGGTATAATATTCTATAGATATATTAAATGTGTATAAAATATAAAATATTTTTTCATAGAAAAATTAAACTATTTTTCTATTCTTTGTTAAAACAGTTTAAAGACTTTAAATTTTACTACAAATAAGATTTCTTTTATTTTGATTTTGAGAGACAAAGGTGTTATTTTGTTAAATAAGGAAATTACGATGTTTCATTTCACCGAACGTAATCAGAATTCTATACGTACTTGCATATCTAGAGAACCAATTGGCTATCAGTCATTTAAATCATGTCCTTCTAAAATTGAGGAACAATTTTCACCAATAGTACGTCTTGCGCTTCGTACGGAACAAAATGAAGGCAAAGCTCTAATCCGACCGGTTGGAAAATGAAGCGAAACAAATAGAAGCACCCGTATACGTGCGATGCACTTTTACGGCATCATCAACGGTGGATGTTTGTAGGACCACCGTATCAGTAGGAATAGTTCTCTGTGCACGGAATTTTAAAATATCGTGAATTACATTTGTTTTCCATAGTCTCCCCCCCTTCCCCCAAGTTACAGATAATATAAAAGTGCACTGTTTATCTTAAAAGCAGGAAGTATCTCCTGTAATTGCATTATTCATTATTAAGTTAACAATTATTTATGTTCCAGTTGCAAATCACGTGAAGTATTAAATGTACAATAATAATATTATAATAATAGTAATAATTATTCGCTTAAATGACAGTTATAGCAGATATACAGTGTTTTCAAAATGTATACTGTTCTTTCGTGTTAAATAATGAGAACAGCGAAACGATGTATTGTGAGAATGTTTAATGAAATTGATTAAAATAATTTATTGGTTATACGATTAATAGTAACAATTTTCTGAGACCATTTAATCGTGTCGTAAATAAAGTTATAACTTATTTTGATTTTTCAAAAAAGAAATCTATTTTTCGCGATTAAATCTGACAATAGAAATAATTTGCGTTTCAACGTCTCGTTTTTTCAATGAAGAGAATTACTGAAATTCCTCAACAAATCTCTCCCTCGTAGTTGCACGAAAAACAACGAATTCGACTGGCCATTACAAGTTTTACGCGTACTTCAGCTAATTAAATTCTTCCATTGTCTTTTACTACAAGAAAGAGCTACATTTCGTAATTTGCCAATCGATCGCACTATCACCTAAGAAACGGAAAAATGATCCATGACAATAAACTATATTGTAGAATGACAAGTTGCCTATTAAAGCGATTGCAAGTTTAAAAATATCAAAAGTTTATCGAAAAAAGATGTCATTTAAAAATAATATTAAATCGATTTCACGTTTTTCTTAAGTAATGTTGTACTTTTCACATATTTTCTAATTAGAATATTGTGCTCATATTTTATTATTAAAATAAAACGAGTTGTTATATAGGTTCGAAGTAGTTCTTGTAATCTTGCATATTGAAAGTGTTTCAAATATTTACAATTCATTAATATTTGTTTTAAACATAACACAATAACATATGTAAAGAAACATGAAAAAAATGTTTTATTATATCCTTTAATAGAATAATTAAAAATTTAATAGAATATATATCCTTTAACAGAATATTCAAAAAGATTTACAAAGAATAAAAATATATAAATACTGTATCTCAATTAATATCTTTTTATCATTTGCATTTTCGTAATTAATTGTTAATGAACTATTTCACGATTTCTTTCGTGAACCACTCACAAGCGAGACATCCAATTAACAAAGAGTTTATTTATTAATTACTTTGACTCTGCTTAGTCTATTTAAAATAGCATTCATTAAATCGCAAAGAAATGCAGCAAAATACATTCGTGAAAAGACACAGATCTCTTTCTATTTCGTTCTGTATTTCGAAGATATCTATCATTCAATTTATATTTATTATGCAATCCTATTAATTAGTCTTTTTAATTTAGGCTCGGCATGAATATGTCGTTGGCACGATACTATATTTACGTTGATGAACTTAAGTAGCATAAAAGTTATTGCTCACAACGGATGTTTCATTTGATCTTGAACATTAATTACGTTTCGTTCCCGTGGGAAAGTATCCTGCCTTACGATGCGCGGAAATATCGTATCTAGCAAACGAATTGGATGGTATATTTACATTAAATGATAAATCTCGACGGGCCTCTCGTCGAAAGAAATCATCTTTGACGTATACTTTGATTTCGCGATTTCAAGCTCTCCAGTAATGGCAACTAAATTGCATTACAAAATAAAAATTTATTAAAATTGTTTAAATAGAAGAGATAAATGAGCTGTTTAATTTTTGAAAGTAAAATAAATTTCAGAGAAATACAGATTAAAGCGGTATAAAAGAATTAAGATTCAACTTAAAATATTTCAAAGTTCTTTAGTAAAATTCTCTCTCAAATTTTAAAATAAAAGGATGTGCTCTTTTTTCTCAAATCAGATATCAAAATGTTCTTTTTTTACACCAGAAATTTTTTAAAATCTTTGTTTAAATCTATATTATATTTTATTACTATTAGAGGTGATTAGTGAAGCTAAATTAAATTGTAATGCAGATATGATTTAGTGCCATAGATAAAGGAAAAAAACTGATACGTAATGGATGTGTAAAGTAGTTCAAATAAAGCAATGATGCGCCGTTAAATTAATGCGTGTAATGAAGGTTATTTAATAGAAAGTTATTTAATACAACAAAATTCTTTGCCATCTGGCTTTTCGTGGCCAGTGAAAGTAATGATGCTTTGATGAAAATATTTGACTTCGACGTTAAAAGGTCTGCGTAAACATTTAGTAGCGGAGCATAATACTTTAAGAAAAGAGTAGATCGAGAAAGGAGCGTACATATTTACATTAGACGATATCTCGGCGGGATTCCCATCGAAAAAGAATGCTTTTGTGGACACGGCGATATATCCCGCCGTTGCATTGACAGTTATGAATGGTCTGGTATTGTAAAGAAGAAATTTCACTCGATCCTGCGTTCTTTTTTCTATGATCCTGCGCAATGGAATCTGACGAATAATTCTTCTATCGAAAACGTGCGACTTATTCTGATGTTTATTCCATCGGCACGTCTCGCAATTTTCGCTACACACTATCTTCACTCGTTTCCCTGATATTTGTTGAATTATCAATATTCATTACACTAATATCTATTGCTAAAGTTCGTAATAAAAAAGTTACTCAACTAAAATTCTCTTTGTTCAAAATTAATTTATCGTTATTTTATTTATTAGAAAAAAATACGAACTTTGTTACAAATGAAAAGAGAGATAAAAGACCTTTTTAAGAAAATTCTTCATCTAGAAAAGGCTAAACGAAATAATACGCCCTCCCTTTTTGTGATCGCATATCAGTGTCAAAATTCCATTTCATCTTGCAAGAACTTCTGCAAGATTCAATCTGGAAAGTGTAGTCGTCTATAAGAAACTGATATTTTGTTCAACAAGGCTAAAAACACGAGATACCGCAAAACGTAGTGTCGCATCGGGTTACGTGACCGATAAAATCTCCCAAAATGCGCCAATATATGTATATACGTTGCATTCGTTAAAACATGGTACAAACATAATTATTCTCGTTTAGAATGTGAATATAGACCGTCGCGTCTAACATCTCTCCGCGAGATAGCAAAAAGCGTATCGTTACCGTTACAGTCAGCCAAGCCTTGTAATTATCCAGTCACGTGCACAGAAACGCACATTTTCACCCGCTACACATACTAAAATCTCATGAATTTGCGAAGCTGGGGAAGAGCAAAGATGTTCTAATTAACGCAAATCCAATTAGTGTA
This sequence comes from Solenopsis fugax, assembly GCA_003595255.1. Taxonomy (NCBI): domain Eukaryota; kingdom Metazoa; phylum Arthropoda; class Insecta; order Hymenoptera; family Formicidae; genus Solenopsis; species Solenopsis fugax. The sequence goes on along the minus strand of QKQZ01055584.1, from coordinate 9,440 downwards.
AAAAATTCCACGCGCCTTGATACTGATAATTATTTATTTAGACTCGATGTGGTTGCTTTTGCATGATTACATTAATTCGCGAACGAAGCAGAGCTTGCATTATTTCGTACAAACGTGTTCTCTTTTTCCACTATCAAAAATTCACTCGCAATGACGAAATATAACTCATTGTCAGTCTCTTTGCGTGTATGTTTTATGTCTTTGTGTGAGTTTTGAAAATATAATTTTTACTTACACCATTTTTATAAAATATTAAGAATCATTAGCTTTTGTTTAAGCAGTCAAATTAAAAAAAGAGATTATTATTTTAAACGAGATATTCCAATAATTCTGCTTCCTGCTTTTTTAAATGCAGGTATTTCTTCTACCATGTATTACAATTTTCTGTGCTGCGTCAGGAAAAGAAGAATAAAGTGGAATATGTAAGTCGCACAAAGAACCGTTTCAAAGTGGCTTTTACGAAAATAAAAACTTGCCCCGCGTTTTTTTCACGAAAAAACATTATTCCACAATCGATGAAAAAGAACTTATTTTGTGCTTAGTCCTTTGATAATTTAATAAATATATAAAACATTTAAATATCCGATATTGTGTTATAAAAAGATACGGAAAAGCGTAAGTATAATTTAGAGGAAAGAAACAATTATTTGAAATATTCGTATGCAAATTTCAGGTTTGAAATTAACACAACAATAATAAGAAGATTCTGCTTCTGCAAGCATATTAAAATTTAATAAAAGCATACGTTGGATGAAAAATGATGCCTTTGGTATATATTTTCCGATTTCCGGACATTCGAGCGCGGTATAACACGAATAATAAATTGAATTTCTTGAATTTCTTGGAAACCAAGAGCAATTTGATTCTTTTTTCGTAACTCTCCAGGGCAAACTGAAAAATTGAAAAATGCGATCGTGTTAACGAGCAAACGTGTTCCAAAAAGTAAAGATCTCGTGCCAAATACATTTACTGACGAGTAGCGTGTGTATGAGTTATTTAGTTTTCGACACAGAAGAGAACGCTTCTCGATATTTCATTTCATTAATTAACCAGTTGATTTGATTTCGGACGCAGCGAAGTTCGCGGAAAGGTGTACACGTACGATGAAACTCGGCGGATCTTTGCTTTTTCAACAATTGCTTTCAAATAAAATAGAATTTTTGAGGTAGAACGAATCATCTGTCGTTCAATAGTTGCATTGCACCGTGATATTTATTCTGTAAAAATGGTACAATGGAATTTTTGTGAAAAGCAGATGCAGCGGTATTCCATCTTATGTATATTTTATTTCTCCTTTTATTAGCATTGAGTGCAATATGTAGACTTAACAGTTTCAAGAAAATTTGTTCTCAAATGTGACAACGTATCTGCAATATCATACCTATCAATAGGACTCGGAAGTTCGTGCGAGATCTTGTATCACGCGCTGAACATCGTGCGAGTTGTATGAGACGATCGTCAATTCTCGGTGTTGTGCGGTCTTCTCATTGTGAATGTAACACAAACACACACACACACACACACACACACACACACACACACACACACACACGTACACACAAAACTCGCACACAGCTATACTCAGCGCGCGACATGAGATCTTGCACGAATTTCCGAACTTCCTATCAGTCATAGGAACTTATCAGTCATATTTTGATGTAATAAAAAAATTTTTTAATATCTAATATATCAATGACTTAGAATGATTATATTATAGAATGATGTAGCTAGAAGATAGATATAATATAGAAGAATACTAGAGAGAGAGAGAAAGAGAAATGAAAGGAGAGAGAGGAGGCAACAGTTAGAGAGAGGCAAAAGAAGAAAAAGTATGAGAAACTGAATAGGCATTTTAGTCAAACCCTCCTTTCTATCTCCTCTTTCTTTTTCCAGCTGTATTTATTTTGCTGAGGGCGAATGCTCACTGGATTTAACATCTCCTTATTATCCTTTTATATATATTATATCTGTTTCGATATAGGATTTTAACATCCGTTTCGAATAGACTATTTAGAAGAGTTTTCATGGCAAGATATTCTCGATGGTTTGCCATTGCCTTTCAAGAGGTAGAGATCGAATAAAATCCGATGTTTCTGATCGGATTTGAACCAGATCTTTCGACACAGAAAACAGACGCACAACTTTCCATGTCATAAATGTATATATATAATCAAATACATAAATAAATGCTTGTAAGTAAAAGTTTTATATCAATTTTCTAAAAAGATATAATTTTATGTACATATTTTTTTAAATTTAAATACACACAGTGTATATTTAGTAGTAGAGTTTCAGTATTATAGATTAAATTTTGCATTTTCATCGTCCAACACATAGAAAGACGAAGATTACATTTTTAAGTCATTCGTTAGTCAAATCAACGGTCGATGATGTCAGAATTTTACACAGTTAAACAATTTAATCTTGTCAAAACCAAAGACATATTTAATTAGGTAGTGAAAGAGTTAAAATGTTCCCACATGAACTTATTCATATTCTGTTTAAATAAATTGTGAAAAGTTCACAATTTATTTTATGTAATTTGAGAAGTTGATATTTTTTTAGTGTGGTGTAATAATTAAATATTCTGAAACCAAAAGATACTGAGGGGAAAAGAGACTAAATTTTAATAAATATTTATTCGAAATAGTACTAATAAATATTTACTAAATGCAAATATATATTTATTTAGTACCACTAATTTAATTTGAATATAATTTTTTTCTTATAGTGTAAATATTTATGTACCGTAAGTAAATATTTCATAAATACTTGAATAAATATTTATTTAAATTTAGGAATTTTTTTTCTCAGTGTAATCATTTATTACAAATATAACAGAAAATAAAGTTTGTATGACTCTAAGTAATAAACATAAAAATTTTCTTCTAATTTTCAATAATGTTAACTGTAGGATATTTTTTTTCTATAAATAAACGTGTTACACGAGAAATATTTGCGTAATTATGTGCGCTGATATATGTTTGTACCTCGCCAATAGTTATACCTGTCTCATAATTGATTAGAAATTAATGCTTCAATCTTTAACGATCACTGGATCTGTGTAACCCCATCGAAAATTTTGGCTGAATTTTCTCTACGTTATTCCTTTTAATTTAGTTTTTTTTTGCTAGGTGTGTGTCCGAATTAAAATTTAACATAGCATGAAAATGATTCACGTTTTACTCTATTTCAAGATTGTTCAGTAATTTTTTTTTTTTAAATTAAAACAATAAATAATTTGGGCGCGACAATTATATTCAAAGTCGTTGGGATCATTTTGAGTCTATGTAAGGTAAAGAATAAAAAAGCAAGAGACAGAAATGATCGGCACCATCGTGTCGAAATTGCAGCAAATTGCAGCAAGCAATGGTCACCATGACAATTACGCGGATAAAACAAACGACACGCACTTCTTCCGTTATTAATTAGCGACGACGAATCGCAGTCGATGCGGACAGCATGTCGCAATTACAAATAAAATAAAGTAAACATACATACGTACAAAGTAAATCAAAAATTTTAATTATATTACATATACATACACAAACATATATGTAATAAATTAAAAATTGTAATTATTTTCGTGAAAATATCGTAAATCGTTTGAAAAATATCATATGTACAGAATATTGTATAGTAATGATAACGATCATTGTCCACAAATCTTTTTTAGAAAAATGTTACGCGTACGCTTTGTATGCAACGGTGTAAAATAAAGTACGAAGTTGGCTCGATATTCCCGCATTTATAATCCACGTCACTTTTACGACCACAATTCATTTCATTTTATTCGCAATCGCGACATGCGTAATTCGCGGATATAACCAGTCGTGCGAAAATGATGTATTAATTTACTCACAGATCGACGAGACGTTGATTCCACGTCAGAACTCCGTAACCAGTTTTTTACGTGGCCCGGGCACAAAGTTTTTTGGATCCTTTAATTTTGGAAGCGGATGAAGGAATAATAATAAAACTCCCGGCATTTTTACTGCTCGCCCGTCGTGCGAGCAATAACGTGAAATAATCGCGACACTCGTACTCGAATGCGTGGAAAAGTCGGTCCGACTCCCGGCAACTTCACACCGATGCACAGCGTCTCGCTGGCTCGTGACGTCATCACCGATACGTATACGAGAAATACGTATATAGATAGTCATTATCGCGCACTCGGATCGGCCCGTAAATCCACTCGACACTTTTCAGTTCGATCGCGATGCGTTTCTAACGAGCAACGTAATGGGGACGACAAGATGCGTCTCAATATCTGTATCGTTTCGACAGGGAATATAACGGTGTATAGAGTGATCTCGATCCGAATGTCGTCGCGATTTTCACTGATTGTCGCTCGATCCGACGTCAAAAAACATTACTGACCGCGACCGCATACGCTAACTAATGTCCCGAATAACGTTTACTTGCGAACTTCGATTCTCGGACTGACTTTTAACGAAGCGGAGTGCGCGGAGAAGCGGAGCGATCGCGTCGAGCCTCTAACTCCTTCGTCCCCTCGCGGAGCACTGCGAGCGAGAAGGACACCACCGCGCTAGTCAAAACAACGGTCACGCATTCGTGGAATTTTCCGTATCGTCGAGCATCCACTAATAAAAACTTTGTCACTGTCGCGTATATTTCTTATTAATATGTAATATTTATTAGCATTTTTTAACTTTACATATTCAAATCTTTACTTCGTCTCCTTTCTCCTCATTCTCTCTCTCTCTTTCTCTCTCGTCTCTGATAATGTTATAATAAACATATAGTAGCGGATTTATATATACTGAGAAAAAAATTTGTTGACTAAATTCTTCAACTGATCAATTAAATTTTTTCAGTTCAAGTATGTATATATTTTACATACAATAAAATACTTGAATTTCAATTTAAGCTTTTACGTATTTAACTTAACTACATATATATTTAATTTAAATACATAAATACTTGAACTGAAGAAATTCAAGTTGAAAAATGTAGTCAACTTTAACAACTTTTTTTTCGCAGTGTACTATGAATGAACAAAATCAAATTTAATAAAAATAAAAAAACGAATGGGGAGAGAAAGGAATGCAGATTTCATATTTTGTTTATTTCATTACTATACACTGTTAAAAATTTTTTAGAACAAAAGTATTGTAAATCAAAAACATTTATGTTTAAAATTACAATTTACAATTTTGTGGTAATTATGTAATAATTTATTAGATAATAATTATTGTTATAATTTATAAGAATCAATAAATATTAAATATGTCTTAAAGAAGCATCCAAAAATGTTAGATCTAGGGGGTGCAAATAAAAATAAATATAAATATAAATATAAATCTGCCACTGCAAAGACAACATTACTCTTTTAATTAAAAGTTCAAAACAAAAATAAAGTTTTAAATGTGCCTAAATATTTTGAGATAAAAAATAGTTTTCGTGCATAATTTTTATGAACTTCTTGTTTAGCTTTCGACACTTGCATATGTAGATTTGTTTTATTTTTTAATTTTATGATTGATACTTTGATGAATCTGTATCCGATGGGTGAAATATTATAGGAATATGATTACAGAAACGCAGAAAATATAATTAGAAATACGATATGTTTGGATAAATAAAATGAAATAAATCCAGGTGTGCTTATCCGATAACTGTTGAATATTTTGCGTCATCGTAAACTCTTTTATTATTCGTGCACTAAATATTCATTGCATATAGATCTCGTTCATTTATACATTTATTTATACATATATTTTTTATTTATATCTCTTTCATTTATAAATTTGATATAATCAAAATGCAGAACGATATTTTCATTCGCTTTTATTACTGTAACATTAATTTTCTGTATTTGAATTATTGTTTTAATCTATCTGTTTTCGAAATGAAAGAAGAAATCTACACTCTCGATTTTTAAATACGCATTTATTAAAAACAAACAAATACGAAAGGTGTAGAATTTCACTAAAACTTTAAAACTCAAATGCAACTCCGGATTTGTTAATATTTGAGTATCTGGATAATTAGTTCATCAATTATGTAATAACTTTCAGATAATTCAGATCTTAATACAGGAATCTGAATATGAGAATTTATTATTTTGGATATTTGAATTATCCATTAGGGCAGCATACGGAAAAGGGCAAACAGTAAAAATTATATATTATTAAAAACTATGTTTAATTAATATTAAATGTATTATATTATATATACTTCTCAAGAATGGTCGAATCGGCGTAAGGTATATATGGGCGAGTTTTTAATTCATCGATTGATTAATTGCATTATGCGCAAATGCAGCTTTTACAGAACAAAGTTACATTTGCGCATAATGCGATTGATTAATTGATGAATTAAAAAACTCGTCCTATCAATTTTAAACTCTCTGCTTAAATTTTATTGCTTTCATTTTTTTCGTGTGCTATAACTCTTACAAAGAATGAAACAAGAAAGTAATTGTTAAATAAATTACTTAAATTACATAGAAATCTATTTGAGCTTGATATAACGTGTATATGTACGGTGAAGATACGTCTTTTATTTGAAAGGATTTTTATTTCAGGTAGCTATCTTTTAGATTTAATTATTTTCTCAAAACTCCAATTGTCTTTTGTTTAAATCTGTTGTTCTTTATTTTATTTTGTCCTTAATTTAAAATTCTTTTCTAATCCACGTTCTTAATCAATGTCTAATGTCATACTAATGAATAAACTTTAACGAAAACAACTGATAAATTTAATTGTTTAAACCAGTTTGAAACATGTAGGAAGAAAATCAAAATTTTCAGTTTTCCTTTATTTTCTCGAAGAAAATATACATACACCGTATGTATGTGTGAAATTGCATAAATAAAATAACAAAATTAATTCAGAATTATATATATGATGCGATAATAAGTATGTTCAATTTGCCGCACTTTTTTCGTGCCTTTTCCCCTTCCTCTCCCTATCCTAAAATCCGAATGTACGCACGTCTCATTTTTCTATGCGTGCAAAAGAAGGGAGACGATAAAAAGAAACAGATATAATCCAAATTTTGTTTTGATATTCGGCACGCGTGAGCCGGCACTGCCGGCAGCGTCGCAGCGTCGTGGTCGCTTGTTTATTTTTCTTGACTCACGTAGTCGAGCCAAGCCTTCGAGCCGATTCCGAGAAGCCTTCCCCCTCCCTCCTCCCACTTCTCGGCGACTTCGTGCGGGCCCCACCTCCCACCCACAGACGCCCGGACGGACAAGACGCAGCACGCAGCGTAAACGAGTGCTGAAGGATGTCGGAGATTATCGTACATTAGCAGAAAATATTTGTATTCGTTCTTGACCGCTACATAATCGTCGGTAACATACGGTTCTTGTATATCGCAAACACAGACATTTATCTATAACTAGATCGCTAGCTTGCCATATTCGCGAAATGGTAAGGTTGCGATCTAGTTGTAGTACAGGCTACCGAAATTCACTGCTAGTACTGAAATCCTATATGTATGTATATACGTAACTATAGATTTTTAGTATTGGCGGTGTAAATCGGAACGCAATCATAGATATGCATCCGTGATCGCGACGTACAACGAGCCGCATCGAAATATTGTGCAATTCAATGTTCGGTTCGCGTTGCCGCCGCCATGTTGTCGTTTGAATTTTTCAGTTATGCGAGATGCGTCGCGACATACGAGCCGCGCGGGTGTCCGGGCAAATCGACGGAGTATTTCGTGTATCTCGCGTTATTTACACGCTCGAAATGCATCGCTGGGTGAAGTGTCGTCGGGAGTGCCGTGGCGAGTGACGACTAATTAGTGCGCGCGGTAATTAGTCCCGTTTTTCGGATCGGTTTCGGGAGTGTGAGTGCGGTGAGCGATTCTCGTCCACGACGACGGAGCAGACCGAGAAGGCGGCGTCGCGGCGTCGGCTCCGGTGAGTATTTTTATGCTTCATTTATTTCTCATCCAGCCTTGATATTAATTGCCACTTATGTTAACGATTATTTACTGTTTCATGTGGTGTCGTGCAATGATGTAGAGGAAAGCCACCAATACTGCCACCTCTTCTGTTTTCGCATAATATTTCTTAAACAAAAGGTACAAATATAAAATTTTAAAAACTTACAAATTAGAAAGATATTAGAGAAAGCAGAAATCGGCCGTATTTAAAATAACATTATTTAAAAATACTGAAGCTAGTAGACAGAAATCTCTATCATTGAAGTGAATTTTTTCCTAACTTTTTTTCCAAGAAGGATCATTTTTTTAAACTTTATAGGTAACTTTCTAATACTACTCAGAAGATGTGTGCACTGTAAAGTTTAAAAAAATGACCCCTCTTAGAAAAGAAATTATAAATAAATTAATTTCGAAGAGAGAGATTTTTCGTTTATCTCGAACTCGAATTGCATGAGTGAAAGGATTCCTGAGATTTTAAGGTGTCCTTTAGTTTTTTTATTATTTGATTTTTTTATATAATATGATTGTTGTATTTATTCTGTACCTAAAAGTATTGAAATAAATAAAAATTTACGAGATATTTTATACTTTATTCTGCATATTTTGACATAAAATATAAAATATTCTATAAATTTATTTTTTTAATAACTAATATTTTACGTCAAATTTATGCTAGAATAAATCATAAAATATCTTAATAATAAAATATGTAAATTTTTATTGTTAATTTTTCGATAACCACACTCTAATACTTTTATATGTAGAGCAATTAGAGGTATCATATTATATAAAGAAATCAAATAATTCCGTAAAAAAATAAAGGTTACCTTGAATCTCGGAAACACTTCCACCTAGGAAAAATATATATCATAAGATATCCCTCTCGAAACACAGTTAGTTTTACTTGAAACATTTTTTTCGTATCTCTCCTACGGTCTAAAAATTATTTCAAACGGTACTTATCTGGAGCCACAGTCTGTATTTGGATATGTTCCTTTCCTCGGATATTTTATTAGCTCCCTTTCGTTGATAATATAAAATTATGGAAATCAGATGCGTAAAAAGTACATTCTTTAATTTAGTACCAATTAGCGGGATAAGCTTTTGAAGCGAGTGTAATCATTACAATTTTTAATTAATTTCGAAGCTGAAGCTCGCACTGCGTTATAGAGACTTTTTTTAAATTTTTTATATTTTTTAAATAGATTGTTATGTTTTTTTTTGTTTTTACAGGTACGATATCTTCATTCTCGGATATTGCAAGTGTCTGATGGTGCAACGTCTTGGTGAGTGATATTTTTTATTGTTCTTTTGTCACACAATTTTTGCTGGTTTGCGATCCGCTTCGTCATAAATTTGGTCTTGGTATACATAATTTGATACGAATTTTTAATGAGAGGCATACGTTTTCCTCGAAATTATATTACATGTGAGAAATTCATAAATCTCAGTAGAAAAACTATATCTCTATTTCTATTAATATAAACCAGACTTACAATGCTATACAAAGAATATAT
>QKQZ01055581.1:0-12363 GCA_003595255.1 Solenopsis fugax | reverse complement strand
TATATATAATTTCTTTATAGCTTATACCAGTTTTGCTGATTTGACGAATTTTCTCTTCTTCTTCTTCTTCTTCTTCTTAATGGTCCTTGGTTTTCCACTTTCCTCGGATTTTCTCTTAAAGTTAGGGTATTCTTGCTTTTATTAGGGATTCTTATTCCCTAAAAGTAATAAAAATAAAGAAACCCCAATTTTAAGAAAAAATTCTCTAAATTGGCAACACTCGCTTACACTTTTGCATGATCTTTTATATGCACAGATTTAATACATTTTAGACATGTAGTACATTTTTAATTTTTATAAACTATCATTTTTTTTATTTATAAAAATTACTTTGCACTTTTTTATAATGTAGTTTATAGATTTAATTTTACTTATGTTGTTTGACTTTTTATAGGAGACGTCATGTGTTACTCTTGAACATAAATTGGATGATGCACGAAGAGCACACGAGGCTCTCATGGTGGAAAAAGGTGACACCATGAATCGATTGGCGCAAGCGTTACAAGACAGTCAAACTCAATGTCGCAATCTCATGGCCACTAATAACGCTCAGCAGGTGATGCAGTTGCAAGCACAAGTGAAAATGTTAACTCAGGAAAAGGAAGATCTGCATAAAAATGTACAAGAGCTGCAGGTAATTTACAAGATCTGCCAATTTCGTTTTTTTAAATATCGATTACGAGATTCTTATTACATTAATTGTTTGTAGAACAAACTGGAACTGGCTAAAAGCGACGTAGCGCAATACGATTCGTTATTGGCTACTACTTTGGAAGATGAATCTGACTCAATTAGACAAATGAAATTAGGTGAACTATATAATAAATCAAAATCAAAACCTGTTGATGACATTACAAACAAATTGAGAGGTGAACTACATAGGTAAATGCCATTTAAATATATTTTTTGTTTAAATCTTATATATTGTGTTAATCTGCGACTGTGATCTATGGTGTTATTTTTATTTAGAAGTATAGCTGGTCAAGCTGTAAAGAGAAAAGAAATAAATCGTTTAGAGAATACCTTGTCACAAAAAGAAAAAGAATTAAATAAAGCTCTGATGTCGGTTGATACGTACCGCCAGGAAGCGGCACAGTATGCCAAGCGAATTAACGAATTGGAGCAAGAATTGAGATCTGTGTTAACAGATGAAGCCATGAAAGCAAATGCTAAGATACAGAAACTCTCGGATCATTTAAATGATGTGAAAAAACAGTATGAATTGGTGCGCGATAAGAATATTAGTTTGGAACAAAAATTGGAGGAGGCTTTGACCGTTAATCAAGAGAAACTTAAAAGAATGCTTCAGGAAACTATGGAGCAACAAGAAAAAGAAGCTATCAATGAGTATAACAAAGAGTACCTAGAGATACACGCTAAAGCTATAGAGAGAGTGAAGCAAGAATCACAAATGGAAATAGTACAATTGACGTAAGTATTAGTTATGTTCGTGTTTTTAATCTTCATATAATTTAATATAATTTTTAATTATATAAAAATAATCATATAATTATATATGATTATTTTTAAATTATATATCATATAATTTATATAATTTTTAATTATATAAAGAAAAATTATTATATAATTTATTATATAATAATTTATTATAGAATTTAATAAAAAGATCAATAAGTATTAATAAATTTACATAAATATATATGTACAAATGGAATGTCTATTTTTAGTGTACAATTAGAGCAAACACAAAAAGAATTAGATCGAGTAAAAGAATTGTATATAAACGTCTGTGGTACAAAAGAACAATTAATAAACGAACATAAAAACGAAATTAAAATGCTGAAAAATAAATACAGTGCTGTGGAATCGCATCAGAAAGATGTGGAGAAATTGGAGAACGAACTACAAACGCAGATTAAACTGTGTAATAAATTGACTAAGGAATGCGAAGACTTTAAAAGTAAAATAATCGAATTGGAAAAAGATCTGGTATATGAAAAAAGAAGAAAGGAGGATCATGTAAAAAAGATACATTTAGAGATAGAAAGGAGTAAGTATTTTAAATCATATAACGCAAGAAGCGAAATATTTTGTAGAAAGAAATGTCTCGAACAAAATTTGTTTTAATTTAATTAATATTTTATTTTAAGCGAAAGAAGAAGCATTGCACGAACTACGAAATGCTCATCCAAATAAAGAAATAAGTTTTCTTCTGCCTGATCATTGTTCTGAACATTTAGAAAAAATTAACCAGGTATAAATCTTTATAAGTTTTAAACTTGTACGAAGAGTTATTGTATTTAACATTTAATTATTACATTTTATTTATTTAAAAATGTGTTTTACACTTCTGAATAATATTATTTCGTTCTATCTAGCTGGAGGAAGATTGCAAGCGCCTGGAAGAGAAGCTTCAAATCGCTGTGCAAGAACAGAAAAAATTATCTGAGTATCAAACCGAATTGGACGATGCCAAATTGAAAATAGCACAAATGGAAATCACTCAGGAATCATGGAAAAAGAAATATGAGAAAGTTGCCAATGAGAGGAAGGATCTTCTCGCTAAAGTTTCCAAATTAGATTTGGAACTGTTAAATTTGAAACGCTCGGCGAAGCTGGAAGATTCGGATGACGTAAAATTAAAAATTGCTCGGTTTCAAGCGGAAAACGAGACACTGAAAAATCAATGTGACAGTCTGCTCAGCGAGAAAGACAATTCTAAAGAGAAGATTTCTGAGTTGGAAATAGAGCTCTTTGACATGAGAAAAAAAGTTAGCAATTTCGAGGAAAGGTTACGGAAAAGCGGCGAGGGTACGGTAAATTCGAAGAGTGAATTGGAAAAGGAACTCTCTCGTTACAAAGATTTAGTTGCACAATTGTCCAAGCTAAATAACTCGAAAGAAGGACGCACAAACGAATCAGTGGCGTTAGAACAGAGGATACAGCAGTTTGAGCATGAATTACGAAACAAGGACGAAGAACTAAATAGACTGTTGAGAGATTTTGAAATGATAAAAAGTGAGAGAGATCAGCTGGTGATAAAATTGCGAAATCAGGCCAAGCATTTTGAGCAATATGTCAAGAGTCAGAATAAAGTGTCTGCGGAATTGAATCTGTCACCTCGCAGTACGGGCGACAGCACGGACTTCCAGAAGATGAAGGAAATTATGGCGAAAGAGGTGCGGGAAGAGATGGAGCAGAGAGTAGCGAAGGAGCTCCGAGAAATCGGAGAGCAGAACAGAAAGGAGCTGCAGGAAGAGCTAAAGGGGAAGTACAAAACTACTGTATTAGAATTGCAAAAAAAGTGCAGCGAGAAAGATAAAGAGATGAAAACTGTACGAGAGGGGATAACAGCGGAAAAGATTAAAATGGTTAATCGATTCAGTCAAATCTTAAAAAGCAAATTAGAAACTTGCAACCAACAACTGCAAGCGCAAAGGCAACACATCGAAAAGTTGGAGATGGATTTGAAGAAGAAGGAGAACGACGTTGAGGAAGATAGAAATTATATAGCTGAGATGATGATCAAATGGGCCGCTGAACTAAAAGAGAGCAAAGATAAGGAAAAAGAGAAAGACGAGATGATACAGAAATTGAAATCAGTTGAGGCAAAACTGAACAGCGAGATCAAGCAATTGTTGGATAAACAGAAGCATGTGAAGAACAAATATCGAAAGGCAAAACAGACCGCGTACAATTATAAGGTGCGTATACGAAAACCAACATCTGTTGATTACTTTTCTACATAAGATATTTCTATGTAAGCATATGACGTGAATTTGAATTTTAGGATTATGCGGAGAAGAATCGAGAGTTTCTGTCGCGTGAGTGTAAACGTCTCGAGGAAGGATACAAAAAGGCCATCGAAGAAGCACAACAAAGCTGTCTGTCGCACGACGAGCAGTACGCCACAAAAGCCAAGAAACTTGAGCATCAGTATGCAGAAAAAAAGGAACAAATGCGACTTACACTGAAGTACAAAGATAAATATTGAAATACGTATGTACTAAGTATTTTTTAAATGTATGCAATATAGCTTTCCTCCGGCTAAGATAAAGTGGTAGTTACAGAGGCTAGATACCTTCTTTGTCTTTAATTTAAAGCACATTATTGTACAACCAGTTAATTAACGTTTTATGTTAGGGACCAATGTACGTGTAAGATACAAAACATAAATACGTGTATAAATCATATAATACCGGTAAGATTATTACCGCGTTTGCTTGCCAACCTCGAGTCTCGACTAAGCGGCGGACGTTGAAGTACAATTAATCATAACATAATGGTACGCATATTATTAGTTGGTAGGAAGAAATCGTTTTTACATTAACTAATATAGAGTCTCTATTCTGGAAAATTGTTGGGACCGAACTATTACCCTTTGTTCTCTCTTTCTCATTATACATTATGCGGTCACATAACAAATATATGAAGATTGGTATAAGGAAATTCCGACTTATAGAGAAAATTCCGAATTACGATTTTTCCAGAGTGGAGAGAGATCCGCAATAAAAGGGAACAGAATAGAGGTGTTCTATTATACACATCACAATTTAAATCGTCTGCAACTTAAGGCGAAATGGTACATAAGCTCGCGAACAAAGGGAAAAGCTTTAGTCACGTGTTTCCGCTGAGCATTATTATGACATAAGACTGGATCTCTCTATCGGATCTTTCTCTCTTTTTTTCCTCTTACGGAAGTAAGCGCACTATAAAGAGAGAAAATCAAAACATAGATTTTAAGGAAAATTTCAATTTTCGTCTCTTCTCCCTTTTCTATTGATCGAGCAGCGAACTGAAAATTCTCGCTGCTCGATCAATATTTATTCTCATGAGTATTCAACATTTGTTTATATTTGCGCATATTGCGCTAGGAGGAATACGAATAATATCGAGATTGTACATATGACTCTTAGAAACTCTTAGAACTTGTTTCATATATGACATGTCTCTTATAAGTAGACGATATACGGATTGTATTAAACATTTTTTTAACACGTTAAACAGCAGGACTGAGTAACAAAGATCTATACTATTTTTCGTCTTAAATGTGTCTTTAAAAGTACATTTAAATAATCTTAACAATTAGATCTGAAGTATATATTCGTATCTTTTTTTACTGAAAATATGACAAAACATCTAATTCTTGAAGCAAATGAATAAGACATCAAAATTCAATCGAATCTCCTTTCTTCTCCATTTCTTTCCTCTCTCTCTCTCTCTCTCTCTATCTTTCAATTTACTTATTTTATTACGCAATTGTGTGCAATCTCAGAGAATGGCCAATTACGTATCGGCTTGTAAGAATCGCGGAATATATAATATAATAATGTTAATACACACACACACACACACACACACACAAAACACACACAACACGCACACATACACAACATACACCTCATAAACGTAACAAATAAATCTTTGTGTATATCTCTTAGAAGATCTTGGTAAGATTATACCGGCATCGATACATCGTATGTCGTACGTTTAATTAGGTAAACATTAGTTTGACCAGTGTCGTCTGGATATAGAGTATTATTAATTTTAGTTATTGTATTTTTGTATGTAGAGTGAATTAATTTATTTTTTGTAATAAAGAATTTATGTCGCTGTCGAAATGTATTGTTGCATTATTTTTTACTCCAATTCTTGCGTGTAAAAAATTTGTAACGTTAATATTAAAACTTAAAAGATTTTATACATACACAGTGTCCTATTTTAATTAAAATCTAGTGAAATAAAAAAAGTTAGATTTACAAAAAAATGTTTCAAATAAAAACTGTATCGTTTGAAGAAGTACAAATAATGATAAAATCATTTTTTAATAATCAATTTTTTTTAATTACATGAAAGTCATTGCCATTTTCTAAAATAGAATTATGTGTTCTTTTTTTAAATATGATTTTTCTAGTTATTTTGCATGTAAAGCATTAGAATGATTAAAAAATGTAGCTTATACAAAGTATCTTCTATTTTATTCTGGTATATTGTAATTTGTAATACAAAAAATTTCATAAACTATTTTATTTTTCAGTAACTGTATTTTAATATGTTTATGCACAAAATAATGAGCTGAATAAATTGGTATAAAGAAAACACATAGTTGTTTTTCAAAAAAAGATATGTAATTGTATGTTGCAAATTGCATAATTTTTTTGAAAAGTAATTACGTATTTTCTTTATAGCAATTGATTTATCTTATTATTTTATGAAAAATTTTGAGATATAGTTGGCAAAAAATGAATAGTTTAACAGATATTTTATATTTTAATTAAGATAGAGGACACTTTGTACATACAACATGTGTATATATATATATATATATATATACATAGATATGTACATATATACATGTCGTATGTAGTAGTGTATGAATGTGGTTTAAGGCATGGAGTTTAGGAAGGCACTCGCTGGAAGCGACACATGGAGCTAGCGACATTCTGTAAAGGAATAAGAATAAAGACAAACAATTATCCAGACTAATTATTGTGCGGCTGAGTACATATTACAATACATGTATATACGTGTATATACAATATGTATATATGTGTGTGTATGAAACTTACAATTAATGACGCAATGCATAAGCAAACAAATGCCGCGTTAAAGAGCTGATCCGTTTGTTTGACGACACCCTGTATACGTCGAATCGTTCAGCTACTGCGAAACAGGACGAAGCAGAACGCAATGTTCTGCTGAGACACGAGGTGTGTTACAGCGACTCGGAGAGAAGACGAGTGTTCTTCAGTGAGAACGTGGATTTCCTCGTGGCATCATGTACTTACGGACATTGCTACTATTCTGTGCCCTGGGTACGCTGTACCGGTCAACGGTTCAGCTAACGCTTCGAGGCGAAGTCGCTACGAACCGAGCCATCAATTACAACACGTTGTCGTTGGGAAGTTCCAGATATAAATACGAGATCAGGACGATCGACATGCGCGTGAGTTATTGCACATGTGCTTATTGACTATTTAATTATGATACATTTATCGCTAATTTTTATTTATTGAAAAACTAATAATTAATTGTACATTAATTACCAATTGTGGACAAAATTACTAAATTCCAACAATTATGAAACAATAATTAATGTTTAATAATTGTATCTATAAAACGTTTCATGCGGCATATCACTGATGACCCATGCTGAACTTTCCACTTGTAACATGTTTAATATTTTGAGCAGATGCATTATCATAAAATGTTTTCTATCATTGATTGATACCGGAATTGAGTAACAACTAGATGAAAAGTTAAAAATTAAATGATAAAATTAGAAAATTATTAACTTTTAATTTAACTTAGTTAATTTCAAATAAGTTAATTTTTAACTTCAACTAATTATTTTTAAAACACTTTAACTTATTAACATTTTTTCTAAGTTAGAAAGAAAAACAATATTTATTATATATAAACTTGATTTACAAATAAAATATTAAATTTATTTAATCCATATTTTTATACTTAGAATTTAAAATATCTAAATTTTAGAAAATTACATTTTAATTTAATAAATATATGTAATGCTTTTCAAAATTAACTTCTAATTTAACTTAGATTATTTTAATTTTAACAACTTTTCATTGAGTTAGTTTTTCATTCATGCAACTTTTAATGTAATTAGATCAATTTTATACATGATATATATGAATTTTATACGTTAATTTTATGTAACGTATTATACATGATTATTATTATTATTAATTTTTATTATATATATACAAAACTGATAATTATCAAAAACAACTGTTAACATTAAACGAAAGTAAATTCGTTAGAAATTATTGTTGGTAATTTTATGATGCGTTTTTTAAGGTGGATCACTTCAGCTTCGCCGTGCAGAACACTTTCAAATTGAGATATCTCATAAACGACACTTTTACGAGAAAAACGGAAGATAACTCCCCTATATTTTTCTACACTGGAAACGAAGGCAACATTGAAGTTTTCGCGGAGAACACGGTAAGAGCAGTCAGGTGTGCATGTTTAAGCGCGATAAGTTATTTGTTTGATTAGCTGCAGGTTTAAATTAAAAATTGATTAAATCGTTAACCGAGATAGCTAATTCACATCTTTGGCTTATTAAATAAGTTTCAACGAAATTAAAATTAATATATTAAATTGATGATGAGAAAGTCCCAAATCAGGAGACAACAGTATAAACTGTAGGTCAATAAATTTTATAAAAAGTATTGTTCAACTTTCCATCACATCATCATCTAATTTTGATTTTTTGAGAATAGTTTGATATATTCCGTAGGGCTTCATATGGGAAATCGCACCTTCTTTCGACGCGTTAGTAGTGTTCGCCGAACACCGTTACTACGGCGAATCGTTACCCTATGGGAACCGATCCTTCGCGGATCCGCAGCATCTCGGCTATTTGACGTCCGAGCAAGCCTTAGCCGATTACGTGGATCTTATCCACCATCTGAAGTCGCAACCAGAATATAAACTCAGTCCGGTAATAGTTTTCGGTGGCTCGTACGGTGGTATGCTCACCGCTTGGATGCGTTTGAAGTATCCCCATGTCGTTCAAGGGTACGTTTTATCGTTGGGCGATAGCAGTACCTTATCTTGTTTAATAAAGGATAGAAATGCAAAAGGGAGATATCTAACTGTATACCTATTGCATATTAAGGAAGTATGTACATGTGAAGCTCTGATTATTTCGTGGAAAGTCTTTAATAATTAAGAGTTCTGGTTTTAGTTTCAATAGTTCTATAGTTCCTCATTATTTAAACATTTTGAAGTTACTGTTAAAAGCTGTGGCCAATCAGTCGAAAATTGTTCAAGTTATAGACGCCGCTAGTTGAAAGAAGCGATTTTCAGAAAACTCATCGCTACATATAATATTACACATAATATTAAACAGTATTATCAATATGTTTCAGTGCGATTGCAGCCTCTGCACCGCTTCTGCAGTTCACTGGTAGCGTGGAACCGGTATGCGACTCATTTGGTCGGATAACAACCTCGGACTATCGCGCCGCGAATCCAACGTGTCCGCAGCTTATCCGGAAGTCGTGGAGCACGATAACGAACATGACTTCGAATGGTAATGGAACAGTTCTCCAACACTTCGCCGTAATCTGTTTATTAATTCTCTAATCCTTGTCAATTGTTTTTACGTTTCAGACGAGGGCAAAAAGTGGCTGTCGGACAATTGGAAGTTATGCGAACCGTTGAAAACCAAGGAAAATGTCACAACGCTAAAAGATTTCTTGCAGGAAGTTCTTATAAATCTGGCCATGGTCGATTATNCGAGGCAAACTTCCTGGCACCTTTACCCGCCAATCCGATTAATGTGAGTATCTCTCTCTAACTTCACATAAAACTTTTCTCCACAGATCTTCCAGTGAATCTAAAATCACCTCTTTTCCTTATTGAAAATTAAACACAATTATTTTCTGCTTTGTGTAAAAAATAATTATAGATTTCAGTTAAAATCAAGTTGCAAATTCTAAAGTCGATGATTTTAATGTTTACCATCGTTCAGGTTTTCTGTCAACATTTAACAAATGCGTCATTGATGGGAAAGCCGCTATTATCGGCACTTTATCGAGCCATCAGCGTTTATACAAATTACACCGGGAAAGCGAGCTGCACCTCCATAAAGAGTGCGCAGTCGGGCTTGGATGCGGATCAAGGATGGGATTATCAGGCATGCACAGAAATGGTCATGCCGATTTGCTTTGACGGCGTTAATGATATGTTCGAGCCGACGAAGTGGAATATCAACGATTACAATAATACCTGTTTCAAGAAATATTCCGTATCGTCGCAACCATATCAGATTTGTAAAGAATACGGCTGCTCAGCGCATTTTCCCGGCGCAAGTAATATCATTTTCAGGTATATGAACCGATATCTAAGTATTTAAATCTTATTCGTACATATTACTATTTTAAATTTTATTTTACATATTTTGTCCTCTTATTTTATATTTTTAATTTTATTCCTAATATGAATCTTTCTAATATATTATAAATATTTTCATACTTTGGTTGCCAAATTTTAGTTTTGCTTCTATATTTGGTGACTCTTCATTGCTTTACTTGCAATAAAGAATGCACTAAATAGCTTTATGAAAGCGAATAAAACAGTATTATCAATGCGTTTCCCTTAATAACTTATTTTGATGTCAAACGAGCAAAATCAGTCAGACAAGTTAGATCGTTGTCAAGAGCATATCGTAATGTTTTCCTTTTTTTTTATCAAAAGATTAAAGTACGACACCTTATCATCCATCCTATCGTATTATAATAATCAGATTTTTCCTTTTTCTTTTACAGTAACGGATTGTTGGATCCATGGACGGGCGGAGGTGTGGTAACCAATATATCCGCGGAGTCGGTGATTTCAATAGTGATGCCGGATGCTGCACATCATCTCGACTTACGAGAAACTAATCCTAAGGATCCATACGACGTTATCTTGACGCGCAAATTCCATCAGTTTTCGATTAAGAAATGGATCAAGGAACATAATAGAAATAATAATATAGTAGGAAACTTTTGAAATTCGGTGCAGTAAAAGATGATTCGCAGAATTATCGGAAATAATTTGCTCGCCTGGTTGAAATTTATCCTTTTTTATTTCTCAAATTAAAAATACAAAAAAACAGGACGTCGCTACAACAATAAATATTCAGCGGTCTGCTGTAGACTGGCTATTTATAACGCTAACCAAAGCGTTGGCGAAAACCCAATCGAAAACATACGCGAAAGCATTTCAATATCACAGTAAATAATAAATGCACATATCTCGTCAGATATTCTAAAAGATCTACGAGAGAGAGTAAAAAATATTTTCAGACAACGTGAAAGTCTGAAATGCATACGATCTTCTTGGACGTTCTCGCAAAATATCCTTCAGACATTCGCGTTACCTAAAATCTTTCGTCGAATCTAATATCACTATAGCACATAAAAATGGCTACTTCGTCGAATAAAAACTCGTAACACTATCGCGATTATTTGACATTAATACTTGACATTAATTATAAATATATATATATATATGCTGTATTACTTCTAGTTTATCTTTTTATATAATTTCTTATGCCAAGTTTGTCCGAAGGAATCATGTAGGGAGTTTAAGCGAGCAAAGCTACCGAAGATATACGAATGCCTAAATGTAGAACAAATTTCTCTTAAGAGAATGCCGAATTTTAAATCGATTCTATAAATATTAAGTAAATATGTTACCATGATTTTTTTTATATATGTATACATCAATTTTCTGAAATTCTCAAATCTTTTTCGTTCCACAGGTACAGCATTGCTTTTCACTTTTCTAATGGACTCTTATCATTTTTTACATTACCGGAATGATCTCTCTCGCATATTAACATGAAAATTTATTTCTTATATTTTATGAATCATGAATGTATTGGAATACTCTTGTGTGCTGCATTACGTTATAAATAAAAAATTGAATACTCTTGGATAAAATATCGTGCCTTTCATGCTCCAAAATAATTTAAAAAAAGAATGCGTTTAAATAGTTTCAAATTCGTCTGTGAATATAAGCGTTAAATTATATCTTCAATCGTCAATTCATGATGTAGTTAGACATCTTTCTCACATGTTACATCTCTATAAAAAAATCTCAAGATAAAAATCTCAGGATCTTAAAAATAACACGGGAATACTGGGAACGGGCGTATTATCTAATATTATCTACCATGCCACGTTACCAATACATTGCAGATACACGTCTGTGTGAGTAAACATGGGGTGAGTCTCCAAAAAAATAGATCTACAAAAATGTGAGAAAAGATAAACCTCTGCGATTCTACGACTGACGATCTTCGTGTTTAGTGCGGTGTACGTCGATGCGCGGTAGTTGGTCTAGGAACACCAGAACGACTTCGCACTTTCTTCGGTTGCACAAACGTATTATCTAATCCGATGTTGTAAGAGAGATATATGTTCGACATGTCTGGCGGTGTTGTCTGCAAACAAAAATTTTTATATGTCGTTATATATCTTAGACTTTTACGATTGAAATTTTGATCGTGAAGGAATATCGACTAGTTTTGATATAAAAAAAGTTTGCTCTCTTTCTTTTATACGATTAACAAAAAAAGAATAATCTTACGTCTTTATTATTTCCTGCTGGTGATGCGGTCTGCGCTTTGCGCATATTATTCCCAGTGTATGCCACGCACTTTAGCTGCCACTCGCCTATATCCTCATTCCAGTGAACATATCTTTTAATCATTGTCTGTAAGATAACAGAGGTACATTTAAACAATACATTTAGTACATTTCTAAAATTCGATTAGTTCGACAAGTTTTACAAATTCCTTGAGTATCATTTATTGTATTTTTACTTAAGAGGATGCTAAAGTACCGCGAATTACCGACATTTACAGCTTTTAAATATCTT
>QKQZ01055580.1:0-12486 GCA_003595255.1 Solenopsis fugax | reverse complement strand
TTTTGCATATATATATATAAAATATTTTCTACTTTTGTTTTCTATTTTTATCATATATTTTTTTAAATAAATATATAATATAATATTTTAATTATTTTACGAATCTTTTCAATCTGTTTTCACAATTATACTAAAATTTGCGGTAAGACTATTTCATGATTTTTATACTTATAAATTATTTTTGTACAAAATTGTGTGGAAATGTACTGGCAAATGAACATTTTTGTTTTCCGTCTCGGCGACAATTCAACGTTCCACAACCATTTCCTCGAATCATAATCCGATACAATCTAGAGGATCCTCTTCTTCATCTCATCACATCGCATTTCTAAAAAAATGATTTTTTAAGAAATAGACAACTTATGAGTCTTTTATTATTTTTCTATAAAGACGCAAAGCGCTTGATCGGTCGTCGCTTCGATGATACGACGGTGCAGAGCGACATGAAGCATTGGCCGTTCACGGTGGTCAATGATAGCAGCAAACCAAAGATCGAAGTGTCTTACAAGGGCGAAATGAAAACCTTCTTCCCCGAGGAGGTGTCCTCTATGGTCCTAACGAAAATGAAGGAGACAGCAGAAGCTTACCTAGGCAAGACTATAACAAACGCCGTCATCACTGTGCCAGCTTATTTCAATGACTCTCAGAGGCAGGCGACGAAGGATGCCGGCGCTATCGCTGGCTTGAATGTCCTCAGGATAATAAACGAGCCTACGGCTGCCGCAATAGCGTATGGTCTTGATAAGAAGACCGCGGGCGAGAAGAACGTTCTAATCTTCGACTTGGGTGGTGGTACCTTCGACGTGTCGATCCTGACGATCGAGGACGGCATCTTCGAGGTAAAATCCACGGCCGGCGACACGCATCTCGGTGGTGAGGACTTTGACAATCGAATGGTGACCCACTTCGTGCAAGAGTTTAAGAGGAAGTACAAAAAAGATCTGAGCAGCAATAAAAGATCTTTGAGACGCTTGAGGACCGCCTGCGAGAGAGCAAAGAGAACGCTGAGCTCGTCGACACAGGCGAGCATCGAGATCGACTCGTTGTTTGAGGGTATCGACTTCTACACATCGATCACCAGGGCCAGGTTCGAGGAGCTCTGCGCCGATTTATTCAGAAGCACTCTCGAACCCGTTGAGAAGGCACTTAGAGACGCGAAGATGGACAAGGCTCAAGTTCACAGCATCGTTCTAGTCGGTGGCTCCACCAGGATACCAAAGATTCAGAAATTACTTCAAGATTTCTTCAACGGCAAAGAATTGAACAAATCTATCAATCCAGATGAGGCTGTTGCCTACGGCGCGGCAGTTCAGGCGGCGATTCTGCACGGTGACAAATCCGAGGCGGTTCAAGATTTACTCCTGCTGGATGTGACCCCGTTATCGTTGGGTATCGAGACTGCTGGCGGCGTCATGACCACCTTGATTAAGAGGAACACGACGATACCAACGAAACAGACCCAGACGTTCACTACATATTCTGATAATCAACCGGGAGTACTTATCCAAGTCTACGAGGGTGAGAGAGCGATGACGAAGGACAACAATAGCCTCGGCAAATTCGAGCTGACGGGTATACCTCCGGCGCCTAGAGGGGTACCGCAAATCGAAGTCACCTTCGACATTGACGCCAACGGTAAGTTACGACGTTAAAAACATTGATATCTTTAATAAATCGAAGATATTATTGTCCAATTAATTGTTCTAATGTTAATAATTTAAATAACATTTTCTCTAACCAATGTTTCTGTATTTCGTCTTGCAGGCATATTGAATGTCTCTGCGATCGAGAAATCTACGGGCAAAGAGAATAAGATCACGATTACCAACGACAAGGGTCGCTTATCGAAGGAGGATATAGAGAGGATGGTGAACGAAGCGGAGCAATACCGATCAGAGGATGAACAACAGCGGGAAAGGATTTCCGCTAAGAATTCCCTCGAATCGTATTGTTTCAACATGAAGAGCACGATGGAGGACGACAAAATTAAGGATAAGATCGATGCATCCGATAAAGAGAAGGTTCTTTCCAAATGCAGTGAGGTCGTCTCCTGGTTGGACGCCAATCAGTTGGCGGAGAAGGAAGAGTTCGTGGACAAGCAGAAGGAATTGGAGACCGTTTGCAGTCCCATCATCACGAAACTCTATCAAAGTGGCGGAGCGCCTGGTGGTGGTTTCCCTGGTGGTCCTGGCGGAGCAGGACCCAATCCTGGTTCCGGTGGCGCTGGACCAACCATCGAGGAAGTCGACTAAATTAAATGATCAATTCCTGTTTTTTCCTTGTGTACTTTGACAAATTTCGTTTCGCTTCATTTCATTATTGAAGTACACGTATTGTTAATATAAATTTGACATATTTATTTGATGAATCCACGCTTTGTAAAAAACAAGATGTTTTTATAAAGGTTGGGAAAGTTACTTTTTAAAAGTAACTCGTTACTGTTCCTCGTTACCGAGTCAAAAAGTAACTCATTACCATTATCATTACTTTAAACGATTCGCTACTTTTTCCGTTACTTTTTTTAGTTTAAAATAAGATTAAATTAATAAATTAAACATAAAATTTACTTTCTATTATGTAAAATGTTTTTTTTAAATATTAATGAAAACATTATTTTGTATGTTAAATTCGCAAGACCACAAAAAATAAAAAATAAAAATTTTTAAATGCTTAAATGCAAATTAGAAAACTATTAAATTTATAAATAAATATTATACTTTATTTTTGCAAAATTTGTACTTTTTTGCACCTTCAATTTTATGTTTAAAAATTTTAGCATTATAATTTCAAACCTAAAATTGTTTTTAAAATATATGCAATATAGGCATTATGATTGATTGATGGCATCTAAAAACTATATTTAAAGAGGTTTTAAATATGATAACAGCTGGAGACTGAAAATTTAACATACATAATGGAAATGTCACAAATAAATTCAAAATGTAAAAAGTAACGATAAAAGCAATTGTTAAATTCGTTACTATTACTAAAAAATGTAACAATATTGATACAATCAATGAAAAAGAAAAGTAATGCCGTTACTAAAAAAAGCAACTTTAACGGTAACGGCGTTACAAGTATATTGCGCTACTTCCCAACCTGGTTTTTATTTTTTGACGATTTTATGAATGTTATTGTATTACATAGCGATAAGTTTGTTATAATAAATATTTATTAAAATTTAATATTAGTTAAAAAAGATAACGCATTTTTTTCTTGCTACACCATTTAAAATACTGGCAATTTTTATTTGAAATATAAGATATAGTTGTATTTTGTATTTCAAATCGAAAGATGCCAATATTTTATATTATAATTCTAATACTAAGATTGCCGTATTTTGTCTTTTGTATTTGAAATACTTTTTGCCATCCCTGTCTAAAATATCATACAAGTATGTACACATTTGACGAATAAATAAGAGTCATCCTTTTTAGTTATGCTTAAAAAGCAAATTAAATACTTGCGTTGAGAGCTAAAAAAATCACTCGATATTGCATGCCATTCTAAATAGCAAAGCGAGCTAGACTGCAATAGCAGTGCAGCGTAATTCTGGCTTTTATAATTCATCGTTTTATTCGGACAGGAAATTACGTCTTTGTACGTAAGATATTGAAATATATTTTGCTTCGATAGACCCTTAATGACTCGAGATTGTCGAATACAGCTTTTTTAATAGCTTTACTATAGATTCATGATTTTTATGCATGTAAAAATATATTCTCTAACACATTCATGTCGCGTAAGTAGAATTGAACGTCGTATAAAATAATATCGCATTTATATAAATATTAAAAATAGTTAATCGGAAAATTGATAACATTACAAAGGAATAAACAAAAAAATTAGTTTCCACAAATTACAAATTAATTACAAGTTAAAAGAAATTTTATAAAACACAATACAGTCTTTGTGTACTGTGTGTGTATGTATCATTATATTTTACTAAAACTTGTTATATATTTTACTGAAATAAGTCTAATTGATAGAAGTGATACCGAAACACTTATAATTCGTATGAAATAATTGCAAGGTCTTTAATCGAGACGCACTTTTATGATACATACATCTGAAGAAGCAAGTTTTTTTTAATCGAAAATACGTAAACTGGCAAAGCGACTATTTTAAAAAATAATGTATATATTTGGTGTATAGAGAGCTTTCAGCATTTTTTTTTATTGCAATAATTTGCTTAATGTTTCCCGTTGGATTGCACATCTAGATTACCAGGTCGATAAAATTGAACGAGAATTATTAGGTAAGTGGTGATCACCCCGACGAACTGAAAAATAAGTTTAATTCATTCAAATGCTTCGATTTACATTGCATTTCAAAAGGAGATAATATTTTACGAAAATTATAATGAAGCAATTAAATTGTGTACTCACACCACTGAGCAGAGCATTGTTCATTTCGAAGAAATCACAGGCCGTAAATGCTACTCGATGCTGTTGTAGTTGAATTGAAAAATCGTTGACTTCATTTCTGACACAGTCTCGGTCTAGGTTTTTGCGCAAGAGATTTTCCATGGCGACGTAGTTCAGATTATAACTGCTGCTCCGATTAGAATTTTGCTCGCCGTCCGGGCCTTCTAATGGTGGCACTTCTAGATTCGATTGATTTCTCGCACCGTTTAATTTACCAAGACTCGCAGGCTTGTAGTTAAGTATAATCGCGTATATAAGTATCCCGGTCCTATCGGATTCTTGATGCGCGAGCGTGCAAATCCAGCACATCAGGCCAAATTGTGCGGCATACAGAATCCAAAGGATATTATTTATCAGCATGAACGCGTAATTTTTCTCCACGACGCTCATATAGATTCTGAATAGTGTAGCCACGACCATGGTGAAGCAGTTTGCCGAGCAGAGGAGAAGATGAAAACCATGAATGTCGTTTACCATTATGACGAGATCACAAATACCTGCGTAACAGAGTTTACGATTTGACAATATAGAAAATAATATTCGCAGAAACTTACCGGTATGCAATTCTCTGATGCGTCTAATTTTGAGTGCGATCCATGGCGCACTGAATAGATCATCCATTTGGCCGATCAGTTCATTTATCGTTTGGAATCTATGATACAGCACGTAGACGACAACGTCGAAGACGAAGCTGTTGACCAACGACTGGGCTATCGTGTAGTAGAGCAGCAAGTCGGACGCAAAGATGTCTTCGGGATGGATAAAATAGTAATACAAGGCGTGTATAATTAAGGATAAAGGGCCGCAAGCGAGCGTTGCGAGAATCGCTAACGTTTCCACGTTTTTTATGGACCGGTCATTCATGGGGGTTTCTCTCCTGATCTTCTGATCCACCGCCTTCATTCTGTCCATCAGCTCCAACCACTTGTCGTACTGCCCGATCCCTTGATAAACGTAATAATACGCCGACACGTAGCACATCATCTTGTTCATGTAATACATGATCTTGAATATGTCACTCTTGAAGACGCTACCGAAGGTAAAGAAATCTATCACGCCATACGCCACGATAACGGTACACACGATCAGATGAACGATTCGTAGGACTATTGTGACAGCTTTGGAACACTTTCGCGGATGTGCAACGCCGACGCCCAGGAGCCAGGAGGTATATGATATTGGACGTAAGCTATGTTCTATCGAGAACGAATGGTCTTCCATTTGCACATGGGTCTCCGTCTCCATTTTTGCCTCGTATCTTTTTGCTATTTGCTTGGCAAGAGAATGCAGTTGCTGATTACATTGAAGCTCCTTACGATACAGAATATTTTGGAGAAAAAACAGTGAAGTTTCCCTGGAAGCAATAACACACTCTGACAAGCGTCGCGAGTTCTCCCTGGTGTTTCACATAGAATAAAGGACGATGTATTACTTCTGCAATATTAATGAAGTTCAGATTGCGTGCCATTAGCTGTCCTTCATAAGCGGTTTTAGTAAATTAAATGAGAGAGCTGGAACGGCGTGTATTAATAATGCACGAAATTTTGTATAATGGAAATCTTGCGTTTTGACTTTGCGCAGCTTCTTCTGCTCGTCCTCGGCAATGCTTTAACCAAAGAAGAAAATAATCACCAATCTACATGTATGCTTATGTCGAAAAAACGAGCTTTATTTGGCCCAACGATTATATTACAATCTTATGATACAGTAAACATTTAAAACCGGGATAAAACGATAACGTTGTACATCGACTTTTGTAAATCAGGCGGCAAGTCGAGTATTGAGTATCTCGAGAGAAATGCGGGCTGTATTATGTGATACAAGTTCATATCTTCTTTTCCATCATCTGTCTTAATAGATAATAGATCGATCGACCGCGGCCGAGCCTAATAACCAGGTGCGATCGTTGTCGAACACAATACGCATAAGATACAATCTTACTTCTGTGTCACGTGTACATGAATTTTGCGTGTAAGTACGTATGTATGCCTATGCAGCCATTCACGCTGTGCAGCGTTCATGCTATGCAGCGTTTAAAAATATCCTTCAACGCTTTTTTCATCCTTTTTTTTTTTCATTTATTATTTACTCGGAAAAGGCAGCGTAAATTATCCGAACACGAATGTTGATATACGTTTTGCTATGACAATAGATTTACGCCTCTCTGACGCGGCTCCGATTTTTCCGTAAATCTTCATTACGAACATGTGATCGCATGTATATATTGGTATATAACGTCTTTTAATGATTTTATATTATTACGTTTTACACCTTACGCGAGTCTAGTGACCAAAGATTGCATTTGGAAGGCTTATGATACGATGTCGAAATGCATTAATTGATTATGCTAACTTACGATTAATGTCTGCAAAATTGTGAAATGTGACGGTGAACGCAATGGAAAAGATCTCACAGTTTTCTCGAGTCTCCATTCAAATGTTTAAACATCTAAAATGTGTATTTCACGGAAATATGACCCAATTAATTTAATCAGTTTTCAATTAATAATCAATAAAATAGAAATTCACTTAATAGAATTCGTCGCTTCGTTTGTAAAACGGCCGTCACAAATGTCATAAAATGTATAAAGCAAGAGAAATGATGGTGACATAATCGCAACAAATTTACTACAATATATTGTAACACCTACGTATAGATATTTTGCTGCACTTGTCTAAAGGTATAAAAGGTATTGCACTGTATATACATATTTTTGGTCATATCTAAAAACAAGTTAAATGCTTGCGTTAAAGTAAAAAAAAAAAAAAAATCGTTGCCCGATAATTACGCGCCATCCCAATTAGCGAAGCGAAGTAGCGGGTCTGCAATAGCAGCAACGCAGCGTAATTCTCATGGCTTTTACAATCGCATTGTCGTTTTGTTAAGTCCGGATAGGAGATTACGTCTTCGTATCGCTTTACGTAAGGATATTGTATACTTAGCCTCGATCCACTCGAGATTGTCCTTCCAATAGCTTTTCTTTCGTGCCGTGATTTTTCAATGAGAGGTTTAATGCGATGCGATGATCACGTCTCCGATCGAAATTGAACGGAGTAGCGCCTTAGGACCTGCTGATATGTAATCACATTCCGACGAACAGTTTCACGAGCTGGCGTATGTCTACATGTAATTTGGTTTTAACAAACGATCGTATGATGATTATGTGTAATTATTGAACAGATATATTATTATCGAAATGAGATTTGAAATCTTTACGTAACAATGCAGTATCTTGATGTACTTTAATAATCCTTATTGTACTCTCTGAATGAAGTGCAATTATATTTACATCATGAGAATTATAAAAAGAGAATTTACGATGTGTTTAATATTGTCAAGCGAATCAATGCTTTTATCATATAGTTTCTGATATGTAATTATATGTATTTCGATATTTAAATTGTAAAATCAATCTTAATTGAAATAATTGATTGAATTCTTGTTGTGAAGTGATATTATTCATATTTCTGGCATAGTTGATTTCTAAAAACAGCCTTTGCTGAGCTTCGTAAGATCATACATTTGTACAAATAAAAATTGTCATGTACCAAAGAGATTTATTTAGCGAATATTTACGATTTCTCAGTTCAGTTATTTAGAGCATTGAAACGCTCTCTCTTCTTTTTCAGTTTATTTCAGATTTGTCTGTCATTAACTTTGAATCCTTGCACATTAAGCGTAAATTTTTTTCTCCCATTCATATAGATGTAAACACTTCCGATATTTTTGTCTGTGTAACTATCAAGACATTCAAAAAAATTCGTATCTATCATTGCACTCTGATCGCATTACTTAATTATACCATTAAATCTTGCTCTCTCTTTCCAATTGCATTCGTAAATTTTCATCTCAAGTATCGAGTAAAAATTTGTATGTCGCCACCTTCTAATTCATTAAGTACACTTGTGCCCAAGTACATTCATCCAGAAAGTGCCCTGTATCTGCATTAATACTTCGTCCGCGTTATAAAGTCAGCTGTGAAGTATTAATTTTCAATACAATACATGCTACGTGTGAGAGAAAAAGAGGCTAAATTAAAAATTCCATGATTATGTATTAAAATAGATTAAGTTGAGTTAAATATATATTGATGATATTATTCTGGACTTATGCTCGTATGTAAATTGTAGTACTTTAAAGTAAAGAAATAAAATATTATTGAAAAGTAGGAAAAACCATAGGGCCACTAAAGTATTTATGGACAACTGAAATAATAATGAGAGTAACGTAGCACGCTAAGTGCTAGAAGCGAGGCCGAAGAATTTTAAATTCAAATCTCTGTCTCAGCTAATTTTTTCTTATTTCTACAATGTACAAACTTAAATTCACGCTTATATATTTTAAAATAAATATATAAATAAAGAGAGAAAGAAAAAGGAAGAGAGAGAATTATAATATTGCAAATCGCGAGATTGTTATCTGGGAAGAAGTCTGTTTTTCATGTGAATAGTTTCTATATATCATAAGCTGACTTTTTAACGCGAACAAAATACGGTTTTAGTTTACTCTCGACTTATCTCTATTGATATTGAGAGTTTCGTATTTTATTCGCAAGTGTGTTCGCTTCGTTTTTCGCATCTTTTACGTACGCGCCTCCATCTTGATGCCATTGCGAATGGTTCTTGCAAATGCAATAAAAAGGTCGTTAATAAATTGAGAGTCCATCGACTTCGTCGTTATACTCGACGAAGACTACACTTGAAAAATGTCATCGGAAGCTCGTGGTGCAATGCTTGTGCCAAAAATGGTCGTTGGCGTTGCCATAAGCGCGGTCTCGCCCATTTGGGTTGTG
Source organism: Solenopsis fugax (assembly GCA_003595255.1). Lineage (NCBI taxonomy): Eukaryota > Metazoa > Arthropoda > Insecta > Hymenoptera > Formicidae > Solenopsis > Solenopsis fugax. The sequence continues at coordinate 3,267 of QKQZ01055580.1, read as the reverse complement.
TTTGCATTGGAAGTTATCGCCGTTGTTAACGTCGTCGTCGTCATCGTCGTCGTCGTCATCGTCGTCGTCGTCGTCGTCGTCGTCATCGTCGTCGTCGNTCGTCGTCGTCGTCGTCGTCGTCGTCGTCGTCGTCGTCGTCGTCGTCGTCGTCGTCATCGTCGGGATGGTGTCTGGTATATCTGATGTTGTTGGTACTTGCTGCAAATATAATTATATTTGTCTAAAACTCGATACAAGTAAGAGAAGAAGAATGTTATATTTTTCGGTCAAGCCAGAAAAATGGTGCTTAATAATATTTGTGGGTGAATGTAACAATTTCCAGTTTACGCAAACTGTGCACTGATTGTTGATCTTAAATAAATTTAAAATTAAATTTAACAGTGCTGCAACATCTTTACGAGTTTGACAGTAATGAAGCTCATTCTCGATACTTAAATCATCACCGATGAGACGATGATAGACGTTGGTTTCCAAGATAGATCGAGGATGACTTACCTCGTTATAAAAGACTTCCTTCCCCTCTTCGACCGAAGGCAGCAGCTCGTCCGTAGAATGCGGAGTCCTAGGGCTGGGCGTCGGTACCACCTGTTGCTGCTGTTGCGGTACCACCTGATCCTTTTGCTTCCCCAGCCGCAACTCCTGAAGCGCCTGGCGTTGCTCCTTATCATTCCTCTCTTTCTCGAGCCGACGCGCACTGTAGCTCCGGGACGAAGATGTCGAACTGTGAACCGATGCTAAGCTGGGTCGACGGGAACCTATGTGAAAAAAAGCCATGCTGTAGAGATATCAGTGTACCCTCCAACATCTTCTATGCTAGGAGAAATATAAAAGGGAAGCAAAAGAATCTATATATTATACTGAATAATCTCTAATCTGAACTATCTAAGACTGTAATTTCTAAGTGCGCAACTGTAATTTCTTGCGATACCTTCATCAACGCGATAAATATTCGATGAAGTGGTGGGAGTGGAAGCTTGCGAAGAAATGATGTGCTACAAATTGAATAAATAGGAAAGTGAATGAGCATACAAGAATGGGAATAAAAATATCAGTGCATTTTTAAGGAAATAAACAATAACGGTAACAGTATGGGAACAATAACAAAGATAAATTAATTATTAAAGATCTGTATCTGTTCTTGATATTTTTTGGAAGAGAAAACTCAGATACATGCTAAACTCATTAAAAATCGCTAGACTTGTTTACGAAGTGTTTCTGCTGTAATTGTATATTTCATGACATAAATCTGCATATAAAAATATATTCTCTAGAATGATAACACGTGCACATTGCATAAGTCGAAATGAACGTAGAAAATGGCAACGTATTTATGCAAACATTAAAAACAGTTAATTAAAAAGTTGTTAGCATTACGAAGGAGTAATTCAGAAATTAGTGAAAAGAAATTTTATAAAAAAAAAACTTTGTATATTGTTTGTGAATATATAATTATATATTACTGAAATTTAAAAAATGCATAAGTTTAATTATAGAAGTGGTACTTAAATACCTGTATGTGATATAAATAATCGCAAAGTTTTTACTGAGATGTGCTTTTACGATACATACGTATCTGTGTATATCTGAAAAAGCAAATTTTGACGTAAGCTAGCAAAGCAAACTATTTAAAAAAGTAACATTACTTTAGTGTAAAAGGATTCAGTTTTTCAGTAAGAAAATTCAAAATATACATCAACTAATTAATACATTTGTTCTTCTATTATTAATTTATTTATAAAAAAATAGTTTCATGAACTATAATCATGAACCATATCTACCGAGAAACTGATCCCTAAATTATTGATGTGTTGTAAATTTTATATATATATGCGTGTGTGTGAATGTGCGTGATGTGTGCAGCGAGCTAGCTAGTGCGTAAGGATTTCGTGTCTCTCTACGTCTTACCAGAAAAGATTTACTTGTACGAGCAACGAAATCGGCCGCTGCTATCTTGCTATCTCGTAACACACTTGTGATGCATTTTATTCACGATTTCATATTTTTTTTTTCTTTATGAGTACACAGACCTGCTGTCTGCACTGTTTTCATTGAGATAAAGATTTTGTACAGATTTTGTACATGTATATGACAACTCGTTTATTATTTTATCTAAGACGTTGACAGCCAAAGAAGCACGCTTTAATTTCTTAATTTTAGGAGGAAAGAGCGTTCCGCGAATCGTACTAATATACGTATGTATATATAACGTATTATATATTATATATAATAATATCTATTCAACATATATACACATATATTAATACGATTCTTGTTAACTATATTTAGTCATCCTTACATCATCCTATATGAACGAATGGCGACTGAAGAAATGCGTTGAATAGTAAATAACAATTGTGTTACATGATATAAGGATAACCAAATGCAGTTAACAAGAATAGTTAATAATTGTGTCTAAAGCTGCGAAGTTTTTCTTTCGTAAGATAATGTTACTGTGGAACGATGTATATCTAAAATCCAGCGAGTAAAACGCATTATGGACATACAGATGAGATTACCAAGAGCTAGAATTTCGGATGAGACACGGATATCTAAAACAACCATTGACAACAGCTAGTTACCATGATCATGTAGCAGCAATAGCAACATTGACATGATTTGGCATGAAGCATCATTGCTACTGTCACCAGTCGTCACCATAAATAATCTTCCTTTCCTAAATTACACCACCGTTGCCAGCATAAGAAGCGAGTTGATGAATATAGAGGAAGTGTAAAAGATAAATGAAGAAGTATATGTAGAAAGAAACAGAGAGAAAGAGATAGAAATGAGAAGAGAAAGAAAGACAGCTAGATAACAGATAGTTACACATAGTGAATCTGTCACTGCCAGGATAACACTTGGTATGAATGAACACAGCGATAATGATAGCGATAACAACGTTCCTCGACAAAGGCAAGCGTATTCTTTGTGTATCCATGTCACTCACACGAGCCACGTAGATCGAATTTCACCCAATGTAGATCGATAAGCAAGTAGGAAGACAGCGCGAACGTCGACAGGACGTAAGACACCCAAAGAGCGACAGAAAGAGAGAGAAAGAAAGAGCTAGAGAGAGAGAAAGAGACGAGATCGTCTACCGATCGTGGCGTCGGTTGATCCCTCGGCCACGTCACTAAGGGTACGTCGGTGCTTGTTGTTGTCCTCTTTGGTCGCCTGCAGGTGACACGATATAAGCAAGATAGCGGCGGCCCGTGCCGCACCTGCTCTGGACGCCGGTACCAGGGGTCCGCGGCTGCCACCGCTGCT
>QKQZ01055579.1:0-19728 GCA_003595255.1 Solenopsis fugax | reverse complement strand
TATAATACCTAATTATATATATATATATAGGTATATATAAACGTTAAGCAATCTTAACACAATAATTAACAAAATAATATCGAAGTAAATAATTATTATTTACGTTATTCATCTTATATTAATATAAAATTGCAGTTTGTTACGTTAATTATTTTCTATGTGCAAATTATTCATTATACGGAAAGTACCGATTTACTTCTAAAAATAATACTTTCCATTATATTATATTTATACAATACGTATTAAACTATATGCTCTAACACATACAATATTAAATTACAGATGAAATTCACATCTGTAGGATGGACATTAGGACTATTTGCTATTTTGGCCGTTATCGGTCTAGGACAAGCTCGTCAGTTTCCAGACTTTGGCAAAGGTCCTCTTCATGAAGATTTCCAAGATATTCTAGATTTAGTCCCTGCAGACGATATTATCAATGTCATTGTGGATTATGTCATATTTGATCAGGAAACACAAGAATTCCTTGAAGAATTTACAAATCCAGAAAGTACTCTAATCAAAGATGTGGCGGAAGGTTTTCAAGCTATTCCCGAAGTAGTCAAGCTTCTTAATTATCTGCAAAAGGAAGGCATCAATGTCTACCACATCATCAATATGATTAATAAAGCACTTGATATCAAGGAACTTGTACCGCCTGAATATGCTTCTCAAGCATACTCTGTAAAGGAGAGAACCGGTGGACTCCGCGGATTGTTCAAAGACATCAAGAAACACATCGATTACGATGTCTTCATTAGCATATACGTAGATAAACTAAAAACCTCTAAAGTCTTTGTCAATTTCATTAATGAACTTAAATCTGACAATTTTCAACAAATTGTTAACAAAGTTTACGAAATTAAGGCCGTCCAGTACATCGTAAGTCGTCTTGAGGCCAGCTCAGTGAATTTAAAAATTGTAGGAAATATCTTGTACCTTGTTTTCGGCATTAATGTGCCAAGCTCTCCTTCTAAAACATTAATAGAAGAACTAGCGGATTTCGTCAAACTTATTCCGATGGAAAAGTATCTTAACATAATAATTCAATATATAAATGAAGACGAAAAAGTACAAAACGCTTTCCTATTTATGTTCACAACTGAATTCCAAAATTTGTTGCGTGCTGTCGAAGCTCTTAAGGAACATCAAGCACTCGTGATTTATTTAGAAAAGACTGGTCTCCCTGTTATTCAATCTATCCAGGAACTGCATCATGCCATCGGTATGGAAAAATATGTACCACCCAAGACAGACAGCTTTTTAAAGTCTTTAATTACGCCGCAAAAAATCGGTGATGGAATGCAAGGAATGCTCAAGGATCTTTATGCTGTATTACCTTTGGATAAAATTGACGCTCTTTATAAAGAGAAGATGCGGACTTCCAAAGTCTTTGTTGAATTCATCACGAAAATTACATCCGAAGAAATAAAGAAACTTATCAATGATCTAATTTCTCATAAGACGTATAAGGAGTTTATTACTAAGACCAAAGAAAAGGGATTGGATCTGGAAGAATTATCAAATCTTAATGGTAGAATAATTGGTCTTAAAACCAAATTTTTTGAACCCAAATATAGTGTAATCAATATTGATCTTTTGAATAATGGCAACTTGAAATTTACCAATGATCTAATTTCTTATAGAACTTCACGTGATCTTAAATCCAAAGATTCTGAGGATAATATTGAACCCAAATATAGTGCAATCAATATTGATCTTTTGAATAATGGCAATTTGAAATTTATCAATGATTTAATTTCTTATAAGACTTCAATTGATCTTGAATCCAAAGATTCTGAGGCTAATATTGAACCCAAATATAGTGCAATCAATATTGATAATATTCTGCATAATGACAACTTGCAAATTGCTATCTGAATGGGTTATATGCTAATGTAATAACGGAACATAAAAGTTACTAATTTAATAATTATTTCTTTGTATTATAATTAATAATAAATTCAAATATTATAATAAACATCTCTAATTTTCTTCCTTCTCTTTTTTAGCTTTTAAATAAAAATAAATGTCTATAGTAAAAGAGAAAAGGTCAACAGTGGCAACAGAAAATTATTTCATATTTTGTCGACTTAACATCTTTAATCTACCTTTTTATTTAAATAATATGTATATTATATCACACAAATCGTATATGTTTAGTGTACTAATATATGTATATATAAAAGTAGAGAACATGGAACATTTTTTATCTTTGATTTTATACATATATATGTTTCGTTATTTATGTAACCAATCAAATTAAATCGTGTAAAAGTTATCATGAGCTTTTACGTAATTGACGTGATATAATCGCATTGAAGATTGAAAAACAAAGTTATTTATAAAAAACAATATACTTCTGTAAGCGACGTGATGTTATCAAGAACATTATCTTCATGATCATCTTTTCAACAGTACAAAGGTTTTATCTGACTTTATTTAAATAAGAATATTCAAACCGATTAGAAATCGATAAGCGTAGATTTTGCAAGATGTAATATTCATAATATTCATAATGTATAATTATTCGCATACATAATCATTTAAAAAAAATCAAAATTGTATTGATAGTATTGATATTTGTTGCGAAACGTTAAAATTATTTTAGAAAATCATCCGTTTGTCATAAGTAAAGTATGTATATATTTTAATAAGATGATGTGAACGAGAAAAATTCGATTTTTTTTAATTGTTCTATGCTGATCTTATATTTATTGATGAATGAGATTGTGCCAGCGGAATTTCAAAATAGAAAATGCAAAAACGGCGATATGCAGAATTCATTGCTATCCTCTTTCGCACATTCAGAACCATCTGAATGATTCGCGTCATTTGCCTAATACGAACGAATAATTCATCGCCAGATTTCAGCAAATAAATGCGATAACTTTTCTAAGAAACGAAAAAATCAGAGCTATTATAATCGAAATGTAATAATAAAATATACGAGAAGTTTCTTTAAATATACATGATTTATCTTGTTTGAAAAACAGGTACATAATTTTAGTAAAATCCTATCATAAATCCTATATTTACATTAATAATTTTAATCCTCAATGACCATCAACAAATAAATAGATTATGCAATGCATTTATAATTTATATCATTTGCACAGTAGCTGTTTTTGTTTATTCTAAAAATTTAATATTATCTACTAATTTTAATAGGTTTAATAGGAGCCGTTCAGCCTCCAACCTTGCAATAATTAAACAGGTTTTATCATAGAAATGGTAAAGATGTTACGCGTTCTTCTGATAAGATCGTTTGGCTATCTCAAAAGAACGACGGCAAGCATTTAACGGGACGCTTTTAGCGAGTACAGAGTTCATGGATGGTAGAAATTAATTCCTCTCAGGATGTCAGGGACTGTATGAACGCGACGATGCCGCTCCGGTGTGAGTTTCATGCTGAAGCTACGATAGCAGCAGAGGGGAGGGACAAAGGAAAGTGCTGCTCGAGGTATAGGATTCAGAAGGGCGCGAGGGCAAGCGGCTCGCGGTGTCTGCAGCAAACAATTCCAATTAACTTGCTGGAATTGGAATAGGACTCGTACTCATTCGCCTGGCCGACTCTTGGATGCCATGGCGCCGAGGACGACGAAGACATGAGCATTCCTCGTCCATCCATCCCACTTTCTCATTTTTCTTCGTCAAATTTCGCCGTTAAGTTATGTTTTCAAATTAGTCCGGTTAAATCAAAACACCATGACATTCTACTAAAACCGATCGCCGGAGAACAATACTATTTTCTTACGTATTCTCCGAAGTATTCTCGAAATTTTAAAAGACATTCATTTCAAATGTATTATGGATTAGAGAGAGTAAGCGGAGTTAGAGAATTTTACAAAATTTTAATATTGATCGATCACAAAAATGCCATAAGAGAAATACATCAAAGGCAAATTTTTGCGATTGAGTCCCACGCAAATGACAGAATACATCTGTCCAGTGCAAAATACACTTTCTTTGCGGGCGCATAACCGCGAGCAAGAGTCATTATCCACTGCATAATGCTTGTCATTGTCGTCATCGGTCGAGACAGTCATAAAGTAAAGCGAACGAGACCGCATCCTTGCCCTAGACAATACTGCCCCTTAGCTACTTAGATATTGAAGACGCCAGAAAGCTGTGTGTACCAATCCCGATGTGTGCACAACGTCTAGCCTGCTTCTCAACATTATTAAATCCTAGCTCGCCCGTGGACCAACCGCACAGGACAATAGCCTTCTTTAAGCGTCCGTCACGTCACGGCAACGTGTCGTGAATTGATAATCGTCGGATGAAATTGTCTTGTCGCGCACAAACTTCCTAATTTCGCATATATCTTGTAACATAAGCATCTTAGTATGCACCACGTAGATTATCATTATTCTCTAAATTTAGTAAAGACAAGAGATGTTAAATAACATTAAAATTTTAGATCTTAAATCTTTATCTTACAATGCAACTTATTTCTTATTTAATTCTTTTTTATTATATCATTATATTATAATTTATAAATTATTTTTATTTTATTATTGTATATTATTTTTATGTATGTGCGTTACATTATAAGATAATGCGTACTTCAGTATTAGATAAGTCTTAAAATAAATCATTTTATTGATTTTCATAAAAAACTTTTGAAAGTAGCCGTTTATCCTTTTCATGAAATTTTTATTGCTTTATTGCTTTATCGTCTAATCACGTATAAGTAATTATGTCATGTCTGCCAGGTCTCTGTGTAATCCCTGATCTCCGTACTGATCCCTGATCTTCGGTACGAGAGAACATTTCGCATCATATGACCGCGGCAAATCGACGAGTTTACAGGCAACGGCGGTCGTTTACGGAGATGTAATTGCCCATCCGATGATCGCGCAGGCGTCATATAATCACCGGCTCGTAAGCCTCGAACGGCTTAATCCGTGAGACGTCGCGTCATTACCCGCGTCGTCAGTACGACGTCGCCGACAAGCGTCGGCATCGCTGAAATCCCAGTCAGGAAAGACATTTAAAAGTAAGTATAGTTGGACAGATCCGCCTAGCGGGTTTAAAAGTCAAGAGTGCCAAGAGCGCAATTTATCCCATCCATTTGTCAGATAGAGGAAGAAGAGAAAGATCCGACAAGAAGAGAACGGCAACTACATGAGGCGAGGGGATAACGGAAGAAGAAGGCTCAGAACCGCGACCTCTCACCCCGCTTTTACCCCGACTCGTTACGCCGACACTACGACCACTTCATTGAATGACTCATTTTATTTTCCGGTATGAAAAGTATCATTTTTCTCGCTTGAAACTCCTTTTGCTCAGTCCGGACCTTCATATTTTGCCCGCCTCTTTTCGTGGCCCGACGACAAGGCCTTTGTTTCATCTTGCTATTCTCATTATCCACTCTCGTTAAGCAGAATACGCAAGTTTTGTGTTCAGAGACCGGTCGTACGAATATTTAAGATGCAATCTTAAAAGAACAAGATACTTACGAATATAATATAGATATTTATGAAAAAACCGGTTTTGCTAAAAAGAATTTAAAAATTTAGCATAAATTAGAGGTCTAAAAATAATTTTGTTATAGGTCATCAGAATTATGTAGGATGCTCAAGCTTCTAAAACTTTACAGCGTTATTTATTCTTGAGTGTCCTACATAATTATTTTGATGATCCAATAAAATTACTTTCAAACCAATATCTAAATTTTTAGATACTTCAGCAAACTTTTCTTTCTATGTACATATTTTATTATAAATATTTTTATAAAATAATGTAATGAAATATAAAATAACAATAATTTACGATTTTTGTTTTAAGGATAAACATATGCACAAACAATGATTTTTGGAAGATAAAAGACGCCAATTATTGCACCATCGATCGCACGGCGAAGATGTCGTGATAGATATCATCCGCCTTCATACGATGCGAGTGTATCCAATATTGGAAATTCTATACCACACGCCCCGAGCGGATGTGGTTGTAGCCGTTCACACGTACGACCACCATCTCAATACAGATATGTTTATTACCGGGAACGACATAGACACTCCCGCTCTGGCTATGACTTATCGGACGCGACTTGTTGCGCGTACACGTTCAACCGCGAAACAATTGTTTCCGGTCTTTCCTAGATTACGACGTTACGTTGTAGCGATTAATAACGCGATCGATGATAAATTACCGTTGCGAACCCGCGTCACGAAATCGCAATTAAAGGATCGTAAAAGTCCGATAACGGACAATCAATTTTTTACAGAAGCTTCCTTTACCACGCGGATGTACATCCGAGAAATAAGATGACTGCGAGACTCGTTAAACTTACGAAAGACGCGCACTCAAATAGTAGAAAGCGTTTCTTCAAAGTCTTAAAAAAGTACTATATTCTCCTTCCTTCATAAAGTTAGTGATTATACGATCTAATGAGAACAAAGCTTAAAGTTTTACATGCTTACTAAAAATATACGTCTGTCTTTTGTAAAGTTTGAATCACGCGTACGTTTTACTTTAATAATTAATGCGACCTTCCGCTAATTACTGATAGAAAAGGACAGTGACTGGTTTAAAAACTTTAGGAATTCTCTAAATGGAATAACGTTTAGCAGAATTCTTTTATATGTATTTATATAGACCGTAAAAAAATCTTAGAAAGAAATAAAGTTAATATTATGTTTACATATGTTATTATAAAATAAGCAAAACAGAATATTTTATTTATACATTGCTATCTAAAACGTCAAATTATTGTTAATAAATGCAAATTTTTTTAAAATTACTAATTAGTTTAATTATATATGAGTATATTGTATGATTTCGTTGCTTTAATATCATCGGAGAAATTTTATTTCATTCTCACAAAGTGTTTCGTTTTGGCGTCGGTGAAAATAAATGTTTATGCCTTTAAAAAAGGAAAACATTAGAAATTCATGTTATTATCAAATATCTTGTAAAAAAAGGATATCATCGTTTGAAAATATTTGCATATCTGAGTAAAAGAAAAAAGGAAGCGCAGTCTCTTGAAATCACGTGAAAATAAAATAAGAAGAAAAGCATAATCGGACTTGGAATGCGGCACTCTTTCTTGAAACGGATGCTCCAGACACGAATAAAAGGATTATTAATCAATGTGCAAAATAATAAACTTGCATAAATAAAATTTCTTCGACATCATAAAAGATGGCGCAACAAAATCGTGCAAATATTACTTTCCATTTATCTATAATATTCCATTTATCTATAATATTCGCAAAATTTTTCAAACAACCTCATATATGTACATGTATATATACTGATACATCTAATAAAAAAATCATATAATTTGAGGAAACTGGTCATCAATTTATTTCTTTAAACAGCTAAACATGAAGAGGCATGCTGTAAAAGCAGGCTCAACCGTCCAATACGTGTGTCGACTGACGAACGTGGGGTCGTATAAGGCAGAAAACAAGAAGGGCAGAAACGTCAGAAGGAAAAAAGGAGAGGGTGAGATACTGAGCAAACGTCGCAGAAAGTACGTTAGTAGTGCTGTTAGAATGCGAGAAGTACGTTCGCAATCAGCAGAGCTGCTGTCTGCGCCGGTCCTGTCGAATTCGCAGGCGTATCACGTTGTTATATAACGAGATTATATCATTAACCAGCGAGATGCAGGCAACGATTGTTGTCGATAACGATATAAAGTTGAGCTTCATTTTTGCTGATTAATAAACGTCGCATGCACGAACCACTTGAAGTGTGTAACGCTCGATAAATAAAATTATCAATTACAAGCTTGTCACCGTATTGCAGATTTTGCAAAAAACAATGTAATAAACAATGTTACAAAAAGTAAAAGAAATATTGCAGTTGTATATAAAATATTAGACAAAATATAACGCATTGATTTGAATGCGAAATGAAAGAGTATTTTGCACCGACTCTATTTTAAAATATCATTAAACAAATTTCCAATTCTTTTAATGAATTAAAGACTTATCGTGTAATGAAGAATATATTAATTCTTCACAGTTTAGGCAAACGCTTGTATGTACATCGCGAAACTTTTTATAAAATTCTATAAAATTTGATCTTCGTACTCTCTTTTTAAATCCTAACTTTAATAAATAAATACCATTTATTGTATTCACTATAAATGTATTAAATAAATAATTACGGCAACGACAAAAGTAGATTGTATGGTATGGTAAATTGCGTAGTATCAACATACCATATTAAATAAAAAAAATTTTAGTATTTGTATGTTGATGTATGCTAATTTCGATCGCGATTAAATTAATTGAATCTTTTTTAGGTCTTTTAAATATATTGGAGAATCCCTCGAATATTCTATAAGAAAGGAAGTCAAGCATCTTCAATATTTCAATAGCTTTCTTCGATCGCCTTTCATGGGGTAATGGCGATTCTAATGAATCCATCGACTCGATCACGTCTCCGAGTGACCCATCCCGACTATGAGTGAATAAATGAATTTCATGCATGCCTCTTGGAACAAGCATTGGAATGCGGCAATGAAAATGGTCCACGGAATATCGTGACATCATACTCAAGTTTCTCTGGTATATATAGGCGATTAATACATCTAATAAAGAATTCTTGAAAAAAATTCAAAACGCAAAACAATAAATGTGTAAGTAATAGAGATTAGGAAGTAAAAATTAAAGTCAGAAAATAAACAACTAAATATTAAATAACTTAAAGAGGAGTTAGTTAAAGAGCAAAAATGTTAGAAAGGAGAGTTATCAGATTTGTGAAACATTTACTGTGATTGTGTACGAAATTTTAAACTATCATGTGCGCATAAGCTAAAAATATAGTAGTGCGTCAAATTGTAGATATACTCTCGCATAAAGAATAAATTGATATTATTTTATATTGGTAACCTAAACTTTATATTATTTAAAATTTTATAATATTACATTTTTTTATAATTCACATTATTAGAGTGTATTCGTTTTTCAATATCATTTTATATTAAAAAAGAATTTTTATTTTAACCCGAATCACGCATGTATTCTAACATCAAACAGTCGCATAGAGAAGATACAATTTGATAGAAGATATATTCGCAAGGATATAATACTGCGATGTGAGAATGGCAGAGTAAGAAGTTGAAAAAAATAAATTGTCTCTCGATTGCGAGTTGAAATTACTAGCAAGAATGTTTGGTAGGTGGAGACCTTCGAGCATTGTAGAAACAGAATTTCCATGGGAGAGGGAGATGGGGGCGAATTCATGGGGTAATTCCGTGTTCGATACATCGTGCGCGCTTAAGGCTGCGATGTTACTGGCGTCACATAAGCGTAATACCGGATAAGCCGCAATAATGCAGACCCGCTGTGCGTGCATGCGAAAGCGGAATGGATCCTGCTGCTCGGAGAGCTTCAAGAACCAAACGTCCGTGGCGTAATCATTGTACCGAAACATGACGGGAGTGACGTAACGTTCCGCAATAATCCAACGAATCGGAAAGTTTTGTAACATCGTAATAAGAATAACAAACCTATGTAAAAATAATGCAAATTATATACGTAAAAGTAAAGGACTCGGATAACCTATTAGTAAATTCTTTAGGCAATGTCTTTAAGTTTTAGTGTCACGATTTTTTCTATCAAATGCAAATGTAGAACAGCCAAAGCTGATAATCATATTTAAGAAGAGATAAGAAACGTTGGATATTATTTAATTTATGCTCTGCAAGCGTATGATGAATAACGGATGAGAGATTAACTCAACTTCGCGTTATACTAATTTCACTTAAGAATCTACTTCTCCGTTGTTGTCGGATTCTTATATTCGCACTTTCTTTTATATATTGTGCAGGCGCGAAACAATACATGGTCGGAAAATTTCTCTCGAGAAATAGTGTATCGCTCGAAATTAAATCATAAAAAGAATCGTGGGTTCTTCCTGAACCCCTGCCGACGTAAAAACGGCAAGAACAATGAAGGAGCAGGATCCCACACCGAGGTAATTAGCGTGAGAAGCATTAAGAAGACAAGAGGCAATTTTGGTCGGCCATTTTTCATAGTAATCTGCGGTATTCGCGAAGTGTCGGGTCGCCCGAATCGACGTCTTCATTTTGCCACAATGTAACCGTGAAAACGGAGACGGATGAGAGAGTCTTGAGCGAAGGGTTAGAAATCGAGGTAGGGTGAGCGGTTAGGACGGCAGAGCAGCAATAAAAGGAGAGCGTTCGTGAAAACGAAGGAATTTAAAAAGCTCGACAATAGATTCGGGTTTATGAATTGTAAAAAGTTTTATGGCAGAGATTTCATCCGCGGAAGAAAAATACTATATTCATAAGTGTTTTCTTCTTCTCTCTTATTCGCGATTAGAAGTTTATCACGATACAATATCGATTTATAATTAATAAATAAATTTTATAAAATTACTTATTAATACTAATTTTATTTCTGCTTTTTTTTAATAAACAATAGAAATTTTTTAAATGTCAGAAACTCATCCGATAATGATATTGATAAATTTAATAATTCATTACTGACAAAAGAAATGTATGTTACTAGCGTTTTATTATTGCTATTCTAATAATATTAACGTTATATTATAAGAATGAGATATGGCATTCACCCTAGCTGATGTACGTCGCCTCATTAAATCCTACAAACACCCGGATCGTTCTAAACTCGCGCCGAAGCCGTAACGCGATTATTCAGTTTCGTTCGTTTCACCATCTTCCCATCGGACAGATCTCTTCTCGTTGAAGAAGACAACGCGGCTAAAGACATGGAAGAAGAAGGGACGCATCTGCGATTCGCTTGAGAATTTAACTTCATTTGAGTTGGAAAAGCGATTAAATACCGTTTTGTCTGATTATCCACCAGGTTTTCCCAGATTCGAAATTCGTTAATCTCCTTTTACACGATAATCGTTTTCCTAATTAGTGTAAGAATGACTGACAGTTATATAGAAGTTGTTTCTAAAACTTAAACTACGATTTTAAAAGAGATTCTTTAAGACAGGTTTTAAGAAGAGTTTAGAAGCGAAATGATTCTTCTTAAATATAAAATAATGAAGTCTATTAATAGTTACTTCATGTTTAAACATGAAACATTTAATTAACTCTATTAGTGTTAATCAAGATAACTTCATTAAGATTAATATATTTATATAAGTTATATAATAGAATTGCAGATATAGAATTGCATAAATTATACAGTTATATAATTATAAACATTGAATTTGTATAAATTATACAAGACAGCTCCATTACGAATATGTTTGTATAAATTAAGAATACGTTTGCATAAGTACAATATATTCAGAATATTGAACGATATATTTTTCATTGCTTTAGATGCAATTCAAGAGTTAAATCAAGCTTCAACGATTATTCTCGGAGCTAGCTGTGAGACTCGTCACGGTCTATATAAATTTTATCCGAACGTCAACATAGTACCTCATCCTTAGAGCGATCTACCCAGACGGCGGATAATCCGGCTTTGCGCGATCGGTCCGTAGCTGAAACGATTTGGATACCGGACGTGAAAACCGCATTCCGGATAATAACTAGCTGCTTATCAAGCATCTAAGACGATTTCGAGATCCTGCATCTACCAAAGATCTGGACCAAAATCGAAGATCCGCCCAAATTTAGTTTGGCTCAATGTTATCTCTGTAGGTGCTCGATTCTGCCTTATCCATTGACTTCTATCAAAACTGCTGTTTGGAGAAGGAGGGTTGTTTGCTTGTAAGATTATACACGCGATTATACACATTCATTTATTAATCAGATTTGCTATAAGATAGTATTAGAGGAATTAAGATAATGGAATGTATAAATTCAAGCCCAACTTGTGATCAAGAGATCAATAGTGCTGATAATTGAGTGTCTTCGAAGAACTTTTATTCCAGATAACTTTTATTTCCAGATTCCAAATATAGATACATAATAATCGAATTACCATTGGCTTGTTAATTGCTATCCTTAGCTGTTTTAGCAGAAATTAGCTCTCGAAATAAGTGGTGTCTTTGCATGTATCCATCCAACTCAAAATCTTTTCTTTTCTCTTCTTTTCTCAAATCATTTTCGAAATCTTTTGATTCTTGTGTGGAGAGCAAAAAAATATCGGAACACTATGCTGACTTTGGGCGGAAAATGTAAAAAAATATAAGTAGCGAAGAGCTCACATAAATACGACATAGGTCCGATATAAAAATAAAATAAGAATTCCTATGTTCGGGAAAATATTGGAAGCGCAGCTTTGTTACAAGAGCACATTCCTAGTTATCAATGGACGTTTATCCGTTTTTTGCCACACTCTGAAGAGTTCCTAAGACATGTTTTTTATTATAAAAAATTCTTAGAACATTCCTACGCTTCTTTTTTTCTTTGTCATAAAACACACATGAATTTATAGTCCTTCTAATTTTTTTTATTATTTTTTCAAATATATTGCATTTTTTGTTGCGTTTATTTGTTGTTTTATTATTATTTATAAAACTTTTAATTACCAAGTTTTATATATATATGTGTGTATATATATGTGTGTGTGTGTGTGTGTGTGTGTGTGTGTGTGTGTGTGTGTGTGTGTGTGTGTGTGTGTGTGTATATATAGCTGTGTCTGTAATCATGATTCTATCTACCCATATTTCTATCATTCATTTTTCTGTCTATCCATATTCCGACCTACTACCCTTGCGAATATGACACGTGATTTATGAGAGGTCCTGCGTATGGCTAAGTTAGCAAGATCTTTAACTTGTGATTACTCGAGATCTGGAAATTAAAATGCGAATATCCATCCATTTTAATAAATAACAGATCTATGAGATGTATCATACATATATTTGTTTTTAATATTACACTTTTGTAAATTAGATGCAAGTACACATTCAAGTGTATTATGTGTGTTTGTGTGTTACGTGTATAAAATCAATATATTTAATTGTAATTTTTCTCATAGATTTGTTATCTCATTATAAAATAAAAGTTCTTTTGTTATTCACAGACTGATGTGTAATACAGGAATTATTGGCTACAATGATTTTACATTGATTATGTAACACACAAGTATAAAATTCAAATTATAGCAACGTTTAACAGAAAAATTAATTGTACACATCGAATTTTATATTCTTTCTTTGAAAAAATATTTAATGAAATAATTATATATTTCGAAACTTTACTTCTTAACGTTAATTTACAACTACAGTAACACTTTAATCGTGATCATGGTCGTAAAAAAAGAAGCAGTCTTAAATATTATCTGTCTACATAAAATTACAATATATTATATAAGCAATATATTGTATCGCACAACAGCCAATGGTGAAAAGGAATGATAATTTTCATTAACTATTATATCACCAAATATCGTAATTGTAAGAGTTAAAGTTGGCTCGACTTCTCTCAGGCTATTCTGTTAGTTCTGTAAGGCTTCTTCAACACTTGCGAAAATGTGTACTACGATCTCATGATACTTTGCTTGTAACTTTACTCCCGTTAAAACGCGACGCATAAACGAATTGCAATCAGTTCACTTATTCAGCTAAATCGGATACCGATGGACATATTGGTTTTCCTGTTGTTAGGATATTAAGTCCTTCAGAGTATTAAGCTCTTTCACTTCTTCAAGGACGTATATGTGAAAGGATTTTCAATGATAAAAAAACATACTACATTTTTGTTCTCCAAAAAGTGATTATTGGAGTAAACACTCCGTATTACTATATTTAATTATCTTTTAACGCGGTTATAAAGCTTTAATAATACATATTTAAGAACATTCGATTTTCTTTACATAAAAAAAAATTCTTTATGCATATTATTTCGTTCTGCAATTTTAAAGCCGTTCATGCAAATATCCGGACATTTTTACAATGGTAAGAAAACCTATACATATATATCAAAAGAAAAATATTTTAGAAAAATCTCACTGTGGAACGAATGACCGGTTGTTAGTACAAAAAGTTACGCGGCAATTAATTGTTAGTAAGGGACGTATGTTCGATTTCCTGAAACGCCGAAAAAAGAATTCGCAGAAAAATAATTTGCGTTTTCACACGCCTCGTGAATTTCATTTAATTAATTGCCGCGCGGTACTACCACTATCACCCTCTTTCATATCTCATTGCGACCTACTCTTCCCTCATCAGCCAACCAGACTGAAAATAATCGGATGACAGCCGCGTCTACGTTTGTCTTTCGTCGATTAATTAATATTTCAACCAACATCAACTCGGATCCTCATTCAGTAACGTGGTACGACCAGCTGAAGTAACATCAAAGCCGGATTCACCCTATCACACTCGAACTCAATTTCATTAACCGTAAGCATCTCGTTTCTCCCGCAATCTGTATGAGATATTCACGCGGGTATATGTAATGTTCAAAAATATTAGCGAGGAATTACTCGATACAGTTCAATTTAGCCGCAAATATGTATTAAATGATAATTATAAATCTTTGATCTATAAGTATAAGTAATGCTTTTTAAAAGTATAAATAAATGATTTCTGTAATAAAAATAGATAATCTGCAAATGTTACTTTATATAATCGTCACTATTAAATTTTATAAACATGCTGATTATTAATAAAAATAAATATTAATAAAAATAATCTCACAGAAGTACTACTACCAGAAATATATGCTTATATATTTCGTTGCATCGGCATGTTAATATGTAAAATAACATAAAATATGTCATCGCTTCCGGTTACGCTTAATAGACGCGAATTCATTTTACGTCGTTTCAGTAGCAGCGTTTCATCATTACGTGTGAGAGGGCTTTCAACAAAATGTATCATGTATAAAACTCAAGTAGGGATAAACGATAAACCATATTTTGTATTCACCCTTCGGTGAGTTTCCGTCGTTATAAAAAAAAGTAAAGAAATTTCACTGTGACTCGCTTATTTGCCAAGAATGACGACAAAATCGCACACGAGCGCATCGGCGCGTTTTAGGGACATTCGAGGGGGTAGGGACGTAACCAGCAGGGCATACGCGAGGAAAAGGCCGTGGATGCTGAGGAGCTGCATACACGAATATTTACGTACATACAGGCAGTCGTGTATACTCGCGCCATACTTTCGCGAAATATAAAAAGAGATTGCATGGCTGATTTATGTAAATACCTTTGGCCCGCGAATAAACGAGTTCTTGCCGAACCGAAGAGGAAGGCGGAAGGATAGGAATCTTTTCGGGAGAGAGAGCTGGGCAAGGCAACCGAAGAGGGTTGGTACAGGCGGGTACGGCAAAGGCTTACGGTAGGAGGTGTGGAACGCCCGACGGGCGCGTTTGGGGAGTAAATATTTTTCGACGCCGTCACTCGCGGGGATTCGCGAGAGAGTTTATCGTATTTCGCGCCCAGCTGCCTCGCGAGAGCCTCAGAAGAAGCTTGCCAAGGCGAAGGCACGATGCGACAGACGGATGGAGGTACAACGAAAGACGAGAGAGAGAGAGAGAGAGAGAGAGAGAGAGAGGCGAGGACCGAGTTGGTTCAGCGTAGCCAGGGTGTGCACGCTCATCCGGACAAGCGTATTTCGCCGTCGGAAGTCACGACCTACTCAATTTGCGAGTAGACTGCTTATATGCATACCACCATGCTGGCGAAGTTTAAATAATCTCGACGTTTCTGCGCCGGGGAATGCGAGCATTATGTAACGTGAATATTTAGAGCGAGATAAGTGTGTTCATCATGTTCCTGAATTGATAAAGGAAGAAATGATAATTTAACATCATTTTGATACACGTTTATAGCTCTGAAAAGAGTTTGGATTATGAGAGAGTTATTAAATGTGCGTCATAGACAATCTCTATGAAAATATTCTGAAAATTGCCGGAAAGTAATCTTTTTAAACAAATTAATTTAAACACATTATTTGTGTAAAATCATAAAAAGATATTACTAATAAAATATTACTTATCATTATGTCGCACTTGTATAAGAAAAGTGATACAAGTAAAAAATATAGTATAAAATTATTCTGTAGAAAGAAACAAAAATTGGGTATTTTAAAATTAACTATTTACGGCAATAGTAAATGTAAGTTAATTTAAAATTAATCACAAATTGTTTCCAGTTTTCTAGATTTTATTATTTAAATTTAATGAATTTTAGTTTTTCTTTCAAACAATGATATTTATCAAGGTATAATGAATTATTATAAGGCTGAGGATGACTAAGTATAGTCGAAACGTTCCACTAAAATTATTAAATAAATTATTAACTTTGTAACATTAAAACATTTATATATGCTCGTTATTGACCTTTCTGTCATATATGTTTGCTACAATCGAGCTGGAAAAATTAACATTTATTAATTTTTAATTTAAATCATTATAAATTTCCTAAATAGATGAAATAAAAGATTTCTGTGGTTGAAAATTAAACTACCACGCATGCAATACCAAATTTAACGATTAATATAAATCCATTTCCTCTCTATTACGGGGAAGCATTATGATGGTAGTCAGTCACTGCGTTGTGCTTCCACATCTCTCCGCGTCTCGCGGAGAGACATAACAAAAACATCCATCGCGCAAAGCTAACATTCGCAATATCACGACGTCACTCACTCATTTCGTGCGATCACAGAATACAATTGATTAAGCAGCGTGCGGATCGCGAGCGCATCATCGGCGAAAGGGTAAGAGAGCACGGCGTATAGACGGGAGCATCCTTACGCGCTCGCAGTAATTATACAGGCATACCTCGGGCGAGACGAAAGCATCGGTCGTTCCGCACGCCGCGTGTACGTCTGTGTAAACGTGACGCCACGCCGCGCCGCGCAGCATCCGTTTGTTAACATAATGCATCGAGCAGACGTCTCTTTGATGCGAGGAATGTGTTCCTAAGTGACGAACCGCACCGGATACGAAATATCATCCGTAGGCGGTACCTGGCTCGCGGCATCGTTTTGCGCAATCTTGCATATGGGTGCGAGCGCGACCTCGGCAATGCCTGACATCGGTGATTACGCAACGACAAAGTCGTCGATACACACGCAGTTGGTTACGTATCGCCTCGGGCCGGTTTTCTGCCTGACGCAAGGTAGATCTTCCCGGTATTAACGCGGCTGTGACGAAGGCACAAAACGGACAAGCGACCGTCGCGTCACACCGCGATCGTGCCGCGCTATCTGGCCCGCACAATTCGGCCCGAAACCGCGGCTAATAACGCTCATTGCGCTCTCGGGATATTCGGAAATCGTTTGATGTCATGCACGATCGCACGCCTGAGTGCCTGGAATTACACGTAACGCGATTGTGGTAAATTTACGGCATGTCGTAACAGTGACCCACGTATGTTGGTAGAAAGAAAATTTATCCCCGGCGTAAACGCGCGAGGAGTGTGTGTATACTCGAGGCGCGCGAGCTACGAAATAATTTCCGCCGCGTAATTTATGTATACGCGGAGACATGTATTACGCGTCGACGATATTTTAATTCGTAATCGGAGATACCGTCTGTGCGATATTTGCATCACGTTATTACGAGACGCGTGCAATTTGATTATGGTATATGCCGCAGTGTTGCGAGCAGCTGTCTATGTAAGGACGACGCATTTGACGTTCCTGATGTATACATACGGCGCCGAATATATTCCGCGGCGCTATTACAGCGCTGAAATTACATTATCACCAGGACTGCCTGCATATATGCTTACCGACATTCGATGCTCGTCGACTGTTTGCTAATCGATTTCGTCGCGAATTCGCGGGGCGAATCAATCGAGAGTCGTGCATATCGGATGTACGCTTCATAACATATGTTGTACCTGTCGCACGAGAAATACAACTTCCACTTTCCCAGACGGCACGTCAAGTTTTCCGTTGTGCAAACTTTTGTCTTGAATTTTTCTCGCGAGTCAGTGAAGGATTCGTAAATTAAAGGAACACGTGAACGCACCGTTTGTTGATTCGTAGAGAAAACAAGTTCAATGTGAAATGCAGATGTAACGCTATCTAACATCTTGTACAAAGTTTTTAAAATTAATAAAATATAGAAAAAGTTCAAAAAGGAATTATGCGTTTAATTTCATTTGAATCGAGCGAGTTAACTCGAGGAAAAAGTACATACTTTACAATAGTATTTCTCGAGTTGATTTGGTTCAACCTACACCCACAGAAAAGATTTCTGGATTCAATGCTATTACTCTTCTATGTATCATAAAATATGCTAGAATTTATATGTGTTATTCTTGTCCCACAATAATATGTCAATCTTATTTAATTCGATGGAGTTAAATAGGAATTATAGATTTTATTTTAATATTGCACAAAGTTGCAATAAAAACATCAGGAATATTTTTGTTATAGTGTTATTAGTAAAAGTCTTTTCTGAGAAAGTACCTACATCCCCTGCTCCCTCATTCGCAATCGATGTTCGGCAGGTTGTCATTAGTCTTTTGGTCAGCCATTATCGTGCTTTAAAGCTCACTTTTGCGCTATATTTCCTTTCAATATCCCAGCGTGATCCTGGCCATGGAATAATTAGATCAGTCTTACGCCTGGAGCAGATGGAAGAAGTCAATATTGCGACCGGAGTGAAATGAGAAGGGGCCAGGGAAACGGGAGAGGGAGAATTATCTCTCTTGTGCCGCGTGAAAAAGACTTAATCACATTTCAGCACAGCCAAGTCCTCCTTTTTTCGCGTCCACCTTTTCCATTAACTAATAACGGCCCCAGCGCGGGTGGACGGCCCCGGAAAATAATTTGCGAAGTATTATAAAAATATCACGGCTCTCTCCTTGGGCGATGGTAACGCAAAGTTTCGATGAAAGACGCGCACAAAGTTATGATTGGAAATTAACGTTGCTCTAATTACAGAGAATCTCTTGAATGTCGCTTCGGACGACGTCGTTTAATTGATCAAAGTTCGACGCTGACAACACGGAAGCTTTTACGATTCTAGATAACCACGTTTGAGAAAATACAATGTGTGTTCTTCCTCCTTGCTAAATTTTGTAAGCAAGAAGTTATTAAACACAGTAAAGCGGAATGACAATTTATAAACAAATGTAATATCAGCATGGGAATGCATCTATTAAAAGAAACAAGGATAGGAACAAATATTGTACTTTAAACAGTACATAAAACATTTGAAGAAAACGACACGATGAGGACTTTAATATCCTATTTCCAGGCGAGTAATGTCGCTTCCACAAATGGAGCGTTGGCTGTGTTATCTCGCGGAGGATTGCGGATGCTTTGAAAAATCGGAGTATCCTCAGCAGGAAAATCGCTTCGCCAAACTACCGCGGCAAGCCACAAATCGTGGAAGATACCGAGCCAGACCCTTCTGTCTGCCTGCCTGCCTGCCTGCCTGCCTGCCTGCCTGCCGGCACACACACCGCTGAGGAGAGGATACGAAAGTTTCTTCCGCAAAGAAAGTTTTGAATATTCAATACTCGTACCCCTCCTCTCAGCCGGCGAGCGAGACCACGGAGTGAGGGGGACGGTTGCGGGTGCACGGAGAGCAATTTCATTTCTCCTATTTCCTTCTTCTCTGCGTGTTATTCGTAGAAAGCGTTTGTAGGTACAGCCTATGGAGGGAGGGGGAGAGAGGCAGTCGGAAAGGGGAGAGAGAGGGTGATCGCACGGTATTTTCTATTGGCGATGCGTCTGGCATTCTGCGCGACCCCATCCTATTCCGCCGCCTTCATCGCGATCTCGCGGAGACAGTTCTCGGGCCCCTACAAATTCTCCCGCGAGAGATGTCGAGGAGGCACCCAGGAGGGTTAGATGTTTTCGATGAATCGATTCGAGGGCACTTCCGCTATGCAAACT
>QKQZ01055578.1:0-15259 GCA_003595255.1 Solenopsis fugax | reverse complement strand
ATACAAAGATATTTCCATTTTTACGAATTACCCTACCTAACGAATAGCCCTGGTCTCCCCTACATATTTTGTGTTACGACGCTTTGTACGAATGATAATTTCGTTCTCCATTTAATTCACATTCGTTGTTCATTCCATAACTAACAACTCAAAAAAGAGTCAAAATCATAAAACGTCTGTATCACGCTCAATAAAAAACAATGCTGTGTCCTCTGGAAAATAAGAATGATGGGGATTTAGAAAAGAAATATAGACTGCGTTCCGAAATTTACAGCGAATACTAAAAATCTATAGTTTACGTTATGTATATATACTATAGATTTTCAGTATTCGCTGTAAATTTCGGAACGCAGTCATAGATGGGCGTTGGACCCGTTGGGACGGACGTTCTAGGAATTTTGATGGAATGCAAAATATAGGAACTTTAAAATTAGAAAACAGATGAGCAAACGAAACATAATTACACATAAGATGACCTTAAATTAATTGAATTAGCCGCCTTCAACACCGTGTGCGAGAAAGGGGAAATTCAGGTGGACAATTATAAGAAATATCTTACCTTGCATCTGTGAGAATACTGTTGTGTTTGAGTCTACCGTTTCCCTTCTGTCGCGTCATGCTATCCATGATTGATTGTAAAATTAAGTTTGCTCCTCGGAGTCTTAGCGCAATTGTATTTTTTTAAAATAGTTTTACGCTACTAAGATACCGTGAAGACTTCTAAACCTTAAAAGTGATTTTAACATTGAGAAATTACATCTTAAGTTATTAATATACAATATAAGCAGTGACAACTATAATATTATTACCGCAAGTATTTCGCC
This sequence comes from Solenopsis fugax, assembly GCA_003595255.1. Classification (NCBI taxonomy): domain Eukaryota; kingdom Metazoa; phylum Arthropoda; class Insecta; order Hymenoptera; family Formicidae; genus Solenopsis; species Solenopsis fugax. The sequence continues at coordinate 14,435 of QKQZ01055578.1, read as the reverse complement.
GTTTAAACTCTGATTATTATATTAACGTGTTCGTGATATATCCAATTTTACAACAATTTCAACGGGCTTTGAATATACATTTTAAATCTGTGTCACACGTCAACAATTATAAATCGATTGAATCTTTGAAACAATAGCCATTTGCGCCATTTTAAACATTCGGAGTGAAAACAATGATTTCCCGCGTCGTCGCGAGAACAGCCCAACAGGATTATATTACCACCAACATGGAAACGCAAAATACGGTATTCGATAAGCTCAAGAATGATTCATATGAACTTAGCTGACTGAAAGAATGTTTTTTTTTTTTAAACAATTCCAGGGTATGTATTCTGTACACGCTTTTTGTTCTTAACGACAGCTGTCGATGTCGTTGGCGTCTTCCGCGTATCAGGTGGAAATCAATAACTTCCGCGAGTGGTTCGTGCATGGCAAGGATATCATCGACACCTCGGACATCAACAGCGCCGGAGTGTTGAAGCTGTATCTGAGGGAGCTGCGCAAATCCCTTTTTTCTCATCATTTACTTTTGATGGAATTGGCTCGAATCAAGTTGTTATATACAAAATATATTATAATGCACTTACACTGTTGAATGAAAAATTATAATATTGGTATAATGTTACTGTTAGTTGATGTTATTTACTGGGTATTTTGTACTTCTTTATCTATTCTAAACACTATTCTTCTTGAATTCATAAAGTATACATCTGTTTATAGAGAGAACTTTATATAAATACTCTCAGGAATTCAAGTGCAACTTCAATGCAAACTTTAAACGCGATTTTTTTGAAACGTGTTTTTTAAAATTGATATCCGTAATTACGAGAAAATCTGAACCGATTTTTTTCCAATTTTATGGCCTTTTAAAGTAAGCATCCCTTTATCTCCTGTGCAAAAATTGTGTATGTTGATAACTTCATTTATTATTGATTGGCACAAAAAATTCTACTTTTAGTTTATTTCCTAGAGCCTACTTCGTTTGCGACTTTTAATTCACGCTGCCTGAAAAATGCGAAGGATTCACACGCAAAGATCTTGTGTTTGGCTCTTGATTGGTACAAAAAAATTCTACATTTAATTCATTTAATATATTTCGAGAATCGAAAAACAAAAAAAGAAATATATACTTATTTTTTAAACAAGTGCCATTTACTTATTTATTCAATGAAATTAATAATTCTAGCACCGACGATAGCCGCAAGTGTATTGATGTAAAATAATGTTTGATTATTTTGAATTATAATCTATTGAGAGATCCGTAATAATGAACACCGACGATTCGTGCAAACGATGCAGTGGTGGAATTCAACATAGCATTACTCCATTATCATTAACATATTTTTATTTAAAAAAATAATAAATTTGATAAAGTGTAATAAATAAAGAGCCAAAAGAAACTTTTTAAAATATTTACTTGTTTTCCTAAAATAAATTCCTAAAAATTAATTAAAAAACAGCACGTCACAGTATTCTTATTGTGTTCTATAAATTCCTAAAGAATTACAATTCAGAAAAGAAGAAAACTTAAATACTTTATGAATTCACTGTGCCATCTAGATGTGTTAGCCAACATAGATAAATCAAATATTTTTTGTATAAATAAATTAAATATTTTTTGTATTTTGTACGAAGAGTTTGTATGAAATGTAATTAAAAAGATAATGAATTACACAGATAATTATAATTAAATATTTATAAAGTACATAATTAACCGAAATATAGAATTTAATCTTAGAGAAATCGCCGATTATGTCCAACAGAACTTCCAGAACAGCGTTCATTTTCTCATTTTTATATATGTAATTAAATTCTATATTTCGATTAATTATGTACTTTATAAATATTTAATTATAATTATCTGGATAATTGACAAATCCTTTACACGCTTCGAAAGTCTCCATACGAAATACAAACGGTTTTATAAGTTTGTTACAAAAACATATTTTGTCAGCTAAGTTTATACAAATTCAAGAACGATCTACAGTACAAATCTACAATTAATTACGCTCGCGATCGGAGATCGAAAATAACTTGTAATTACTTCCGACTCGTGATGACCACCAATCACTTTCAGAGTAATCACAGAAAAGAATCGGGATTCCTAACTACGGTACGCGGACCTGGAACTTAGTTTGGAAGTGAAGACTCGCCGACTACTGTCGTCTGGTCGTTTAATCTCATAAATAATTACACGTAGTAGATTATAATACTAAACGTACCGGAAGTCTGGCCTAACAGGATATGCGCCCCACTTATGTGCCCTATCTATTTTGCGTCCCTGTTTTACTGAGGATTTCTGGCCGGAATTGGCGGCCCGCCGGTGGTTCTCGCTGGAACAGGTGGCGGAGCATTCGACGGGGGCAGACTCGGCGGTGGATGCTGCGGAGGCGGCGGGGCTTGTCTATGCGGCAATGGAGGAGGTACTGAACTAGGCGGTGGTCTATTCACTGGTTCCTGAGGACCGTCCATACGTGGTAATGGTGGCGGTGGTCGATTTGGTACGGGATAGCTGGGCGAGCCATCAGGTATCTCCTCGTAGATGGCCGAGTCTGGCGATAGTCTTTCGTCTTGTTGATCATCCTCCACTGGATCCGCAACCGGAGGCGTCACCGGGCGCGAAAACTGGTTGGGAATCACGCTGAAGACACCTGCTCGCGGTATCTGCTTCCGCTCATGAATAGGACTCTTCGGTGGCTGAGAGGGTCGGCCCGGTGGCGCCGGTCTTGGAGGTGGCATTATGCCGTTTGGACTGCCTCTACTGGGGGATGGCCGCTCGGTGATTTCTAACTGTTCCAATCGTTGCATAGGACTTCTCAATGGCGAATCCGCCGTGAACTGAGCGACCGTGGTGTTACTGCAGATCTCGATCTCTTTCTCGATCTGCTGCACCCAATCGGGCGATTTTAGGGATAATTTCAATGTCTGACCGCATACCTGTGTCATGCCTTTCTTTGCCGCGGCCAAAGCGCACTGGCCGTCCCTGAATGTCACCCAGATCGTCTCGTCGACGTAACGTACTAGAATCGCCTCGCCAATGTGAGATAGATCTTGTATCAGCGCAAACATGAGATTATTATCGAAGACGCTATCCACATCTTCGACATCCTCCACCGCTTTGACTATTATCGTGCCATCGGGTGGACCCAAATCTTGTATCACTTCCTTGAACACGCGCTCGCGCTTCTCGGGATCGACACAGTGCACATCTATATCGATCGTCGCGATTACTGGCCGATGATCGCTTTGCTTCAATTCAGCCCTGCCGTAATAAACGAGCTTTCCTGGATTCCAATCCGTAGGTGAATCTGAAATATACATTTTAAATTGATATACACATATACAAATATAATTATATTTACATTATATTTTATATAAATGTCGACATGATAGAAAAAAACCAACCAATATCAGGTATTTGCTTTCTGCGCTTCCACAGAATTCTATCCGTCCATGCGGGTGTTCGACACTTTTCGCTGGTATCGTAATCATCCGAGAACAGATCATATTTATATGTAGGAGCGAAAGTAATGGGTCCCTCCTGGAAGTTCTTAAAAACGTTGCCCTGTTCTTGTTGAACCTTAAAATTAAAGGATTTATAAAGTATATTTTGTTAGCAACAAGATTGGGAACGTTACTTCTAGAGATGTGCGAATCAAACATTTCTGAATCAATCGAATCTCTTTGATTGATACGAATCGAATTCGAATCAAATTTTCCCGCATTTACATTACATAATTAAAATTTTTCATTGTTTTTAAATGCATTAATATCGTTATTAAGAATGGATTCCTATGTTCATTACTAATACGCAGAAAATCTGTAGTTCACGTTACATATACTCTAGACTTTCAATACTGGCAATGACTATCTAAATGCAGCATAAAATATTTTTCATTATTTAAAATATAAAATTATAAAATACGAAAATAAATAAAACATAATTGCATTTAATACATGTAATCTTTGATTTGACATGTCAATTGTATTGTATTGCGCGAATCTATTAAATTGGTATAAATACAAAATTAAAGCACGAAAAATGTACTAACTGGATTTGTTACCATTATTGTAAAAATATAAATCGACATTATCGTTACACAAAAAAAGTAATGATTATTATCGAAAAAAAAGGAATAATAACAGTAACGGAATTACAAGTAGCGCGTTACTTCCCAATTCTGGTTAGCAATTCAATTTTTCAATATTACAATGATAAACAAATTTGTTCAAATTTCCTATATAATTCATCAGTAAACAAAAAAAATTAATTTTTAATCAATGAAATGATACAATACCTTTAATTGATCATATTGCAGTATTTGTTCAAGTTCGTTTTGCTTGATCAATTCCTTCATTTCGTCTCTGTCCATATCAACTCTGTAGTTGAAATCACCGCACCAAAATACATAATCGTGAGTATTCAGGGTTCTACCCATGGGAAACGTTATCTTCCTTGTGATCTCGGCATAGTCGGCGTTACGTTCGTTCACCTGGGACTGACCGGCGGCGAAATGCGCGCACACGAAGCAAAAAGACGTAGAGTAAAGTACGCATCTAATCGCTGCGGCGCCTTTGTTCCCGGTGGCGCCTCCCAATCCCGTTTTCACACAGTCTACCGCCACGTCCCGCAGATACGGCGCGTGCATAGGTCGTATGAACAGGTACAAACAGACGCCGACCAGCTGCTGATATGTCACGAGAACATATTCTGTGTCTTTGCACAGTATCTTCTGCAGCTCCTCGGCCCAAGCTTTGGCATTGTCCGAGCTGGCGGCCATAATATTACTGGCGTTCAAGTCAACGATCTCCTCGAATCCTATCGCGAATATGTCTACAGGAACATTGTCACGCTGCTGTAGGGATACCAAGGCTGAAAAAAGATGTTACAAAGATTGGATTATAAAAAAATAGCTTTCACGATATGTACAGGGTTATTATAAAATTCTCTTCTCTTTTGTACACTTTATAACGATTCAGTGTTTTCAGATGGAGGATACTTACACGAAGATTTGCCTGGTCCGTCGAATAACCAATCGGCCAAGGACACATCCTTATAAACTACGCTTCGAAAATGCTTGCCTCCGTTAACATTGTAAGTACCGATGCTCACCCTGAGATTCATTGTATTCGTATACTCGTTATAACGCTTGCACACCTCCCGCAAGAGATTTGGCGCGGCGTGTAACATGTTGGATGGTAACAATAAACGTGCTCTGTCGGCTAGTTCTGTATTTAACGTTGAGCCTAACAATAGGATATCGATCGCCTCCTGCTTATGGGAGTCCAGTAAATTATTCTGTATCGTTCTAGCTGCCGATCTGGCGCCATCCATCAGCTTAGAACTGCCTTGGATAGCACCGGTGCCAGCGTATATCTTGCTGACCTCGTTGCCATTGTTGATCCACATTTGACGAAATACCTCCTCGAATCTTGAGACCATCTGTTGCTTCTCCATCAGCTTTAACAAACCCATCTGTTTGGCCAGCATCTCGAGCGCGAAGAACGTTTGCACGCAATTTGTTCTATCCAAACAGTCCAGGCAGTTTGTTCTGATGGTACCGGTCTGCTCGAGAATCACGGTATTACCAACCGCGTAAAACAGCGAGAATGACTCCAGGTATTTTTCGACTTTTGCCTTCAATTTTGATAGATTTTTCATGTTTCCACCGCGACATTCCTGGTGATAATCAAACAGGATGTGTGGTACATCCTTGTGTTCTGACATATTGTGATGGGTTTGAAACAATTGGCTTAACATTGCTTCTCCTTCTTTGCTGCCGATCAGACTGGAGCCAAGGAGGTTGACGATGATCTGTTGACCGTATCGTTTCTTGATCATATCTAAATGCCTGTCAAAGGCGGGCGCAGAGGTCTCAAAGCCGCGTGAAATCTTCACTTTATGGGAACCGACTTGTATACCGGGTTGCTCCCAGAACAATGGTACCGAACCCCTCGTCTGAACATAAGATGCTACTTCGTTGTCTATATAGATCACTTGTTCTGTCTCCACGAAATTCGCCACGTGCCCATCATCATTAGTTCCTCTAACATTGAATCTAGACAAAAAGTTGTTTTGGTGATTTTCAACATAAGTAACAATATACTGTATTTGAATCAGGTCATGTGTTATGTAAAATAGATTTTTGTTTTATATCGCAACGCATGTGCGCGATACGAATTAGTCATATGTTATTTGCGTGAGTATGTATCTCTTATCAAGCACTGATAATTCCTGATATTACCACCGAGAATATATGTTTATGAGTGCGCATTATTGTGTACTTTTTCATTAGATAGATAGAGAAAAATTATCTTACCTAGTGCCAGCACGTTCGCAACTTAATCTAGACATAAGCACCGCTCGAGCTTGTCTGTGTCCAACATAAACAGTTCTAATCTCCACGCTGCCGCACATTGCTTTCAATAACCATTGACTCGTGTCCACGCCATATCTTAATAGATGAATATGTAACATCCGATTCCTGATTGTGATAATCCATAAGATTAGATAACTTTCTTTTTGTTCGCATCTTCCATGAATAGTGATACATAATTCACATTGATGAAAACTTTAAATTTTAAAAAGCCTATAATGTGCGAATCAAAGCCTTTAATATCGAATCGAACCAAATCAACAAAATTTTATGCAAACCGAATCGTTAAAATATATAACTTTTAATTAACAATATAATTATTATTAAATTGAATTTTGATATATAGATATAAAAAAAGATTTCTATGCTATATGATATAAAGTCACTTCAAATCTAATTTTATAAAATTATCAATATATTCGAATCTATTAGATTTGAAATTTCGAATAGCTCCTATTCGAATCATAGATATTCAAATCTGAATCGAATCTTATTTGATTCGATCCAATTCGATTTGTACTCGAATAGTTCGCACATCTTTAAAGTCTATGGTGTAAAAGAGTGTCTTACAAGACTGTTTCTTACTGACCAGAAGAACCTATTATCCGTAGTCGTCGATTTGCATCTTCTCTGAGCGCTTAAGGTGATGTCGAGCGACTCCTGTCCAGAGGACCAGGAGAAATAAAACGTTCCGGAGTTCAGGACCTTTCTGACTTCGGACACACGATCTTCCGTTCCCTGACTGTAGAATAGAGGCACAAAACTTGACTGCGTTATTCGGAAGACCTCCGACTCGCCGATCTTTCCAACGGAGAAGCATCCGGTAACCAGGACGAGGTACAGCAGAGTGTTTTCGCCCGCGTTCAGCTGCAGAACACCCAGACATCCGTATGCGTCCAACAATTTGGTGTATTTCGGCTTTAGAAACTCGTGTTCCTCAGCGGCTGCAAGTAACACATATCCATAAGAATCCTCTGGTGTCGAATCGACAATACTTCTAGAAATATGTGACAATACTTCACTACGTAGAAAAATGTAGTGAGGCAAGAGATTGGTTTGAGAAAATAAGAAGAAAATTTGAAGTTGGCTTTGGAATGAGGATTTAGGCATAATGTAAAGCAATGTAAGTACTGAGGACAGTGTGGAAAGAGATCGAGTGTTATAAGGAATTAAAGAAGCAAAAGGAAGATAGAGATAAGAACTGAATTGTAAAATAAGAATTTTCTAATAAATGTGATAATAAGGTAATATAAATTATTAGATATATAAAGCAAATGAAGCATTTGTGAGTCGAATCAAATTCAATCGAATCTCTTCGATTCGAATACGAATCGAATTCGAATTAAATTTTCCCGAATTTACATTGCGGATACTAATTTAAATGTAATAAAGTAAATGTATATTTTCAATGACGTTACAGATCTTTCTTAATGGATGAAAAAATTAATAGCAAGAATTTAAAAAAATACAATATTTTAGAAAAATTACAAAAAATAATATGCTAAATAAAAATTTATAATAAAACTGTAAAGACAATAAGTTAGGTTATTACACTAGTAAATGAGCGTTAAATACATATCGTACAATACAAATTACATGTTACTATCATATACTAAGTGAAAGTATTTTAGTGCAAAACAATAGAAATGAAGGCTCGTGTTTGTGAATTTACTTTAGTGCACTTTATTAGGAAAATATAATGAAGCAATTTCAAATTTTATTTTAAATTCTATAAAGTCATGATATAAACGTGTGAAATATTGAAACGAAAAACGATTGATCTATTGTATATATACACAAATATTTGAATAGTTTATAAGATTTAGAAACAATAGAAAAGTTTTAGAAATCGACAATTTGATACGAGAATTAATATGCGCTGATACAAGATTCATCGCGTGAGAAATATAAATGGTACAATCAAAATAAGAGATCGATTCGAAATTGTCGAACAATTCGAAATTCTCGAACTATTCGAACCTTTCAGAAAATAAATTCGAACTATTTGCACACCTTTAAAAATTATAATTCTAGTCGTTAATAGATAGATTGGTAGGTTTAAAAATAAGAGAAGATAATATAAGCAGTAAGGAGTGTTGAGAGTCATTAGATTTTAAGTATAAAAAAAATGACTTAAGATGTTATTCTATTTTGATCAAAAAAATAAATTTTTTCAGTTTTTCAATTTTTATATTATTAAATGAAATTCGAACAATTGGTCGTTATCATATTTTGAAGAACGCGGCGAATATGAGACAAACGGTGCTTTTGCAAAACTTCAAATGAGTTTTTCTCAAATCCATGTTTTTTAATCTTATCTCTGACTTTTCTTAGAAACTACTGAATCAATCGACTTTTGCCTTAAAGCAAAATATTCGTAATACTTGTGGCTATGGTTAAAATTAGAATTTTTTAATATTTTGAAGTTCTTTTGCAAAAAATTTTGCAAAATTTCGTTCATTTTTAGTTGATTGCCATTTTGTTTAATATTGCGATAATTTATTCTAGTTCCAATGATAACACATTTGTATAGATTAAAATAATGGATCGTTAATTTAATTAAGATCAGCACGGAGTACGTAACCCTTTGGAAAATATAATTAGAGTAACTCAGGTATTTACGCCGCGCGAAGATTTACGAGTAAAAGTCAGAAAAAATATAAGAAATGGAAATATCTTGCTTGTAACCACTCTTTTATATGACTTCATGTCATGTTAATAATGTGTTGTAATTTTAGTTTTTTTTACTCTTAATATTAACGAAACCATTGTGAGTTGAATCAATTTGTCAATGTTATGAGTGACACAGCAATGTATTATAATTTACATAAAATGATTACTCTCTCTGTAGAAAGTATAAAAGGTTTATTGATTATTTCATGATACACAAATGTAGAGAGATAGTAAAGGATGAAGTACACGAAAATACAAGTGCTTAGTTCTTGTCCAATTTGATTGTCCCACTCATGAGTGGCCATAAATACCATCACTTTTGATATACAGCAAAAATGCAAGGGATTTTTGAAAGGTTTTTTTTCCAATATTTCATATTCTAATTTTTTTATAGCAGACAATATAAAGTTTTTATTGGTGTAATTCATTTTCCTTAAACATAATAAATAATATTGATAAATTAAGTTTTTATTCAGTGCAGCGTACGTACCAGAGTTACCCTAAACAGGTTTTTTTAAATTATGCTGTATTTATAAATAATATCTATTTTATATTAATAATAAAAAAAATTGAATTTTTATAAAGTTAAAGAATTTATAAATATATATTTAAAATATCAATACTCTAAATGTTTTTAATTCAGAGCAAAAAATTTGTAAAAATGGCCTTTAAAATGATCCTTCAAACTAGAATATCTCTTTAAGTTAGCCCCACACGTTCAAGCAAACTTGTCAACTATACTTATGCAAATCAACTGGAATGTGCATCCTATATTTGTAGTTTTCTCATCCAGACATTCTAATAAATCTCAAGTGTATTTACACAAGTGTGCTTACATGTATGTGCAAGTATGTATATGCTTTGACATAATAACATAAAAACAATGACAAAAATTATTCGAATTTCATTAAATCATTTGATAAGCTTATTCTTAATAATATAAAAATTGAAAAACTAATTTAAAAAAATTTATTTTAAACTAATTATGTGAAACATACACCAAGAAAGTGTTTAAAATTAAAAATACAACAATGGCAATAAAAAAAGATTAAGAAATGCTTGTTTTGTGAGAACAAATTTAAAAAAGTACACACACACACACACACATGCGCGCGCGTACACACACGCACACACACACACACACAATAAATAATTATTTGCTAATTGTAAGTTAAAATTAATTATTTTTACGTAACAGCATTGTTATTATTAATTAAATTGAGTAATTATGGATATTACATGTAGGAGTAATTAAAGAGCACTTCTTCAGTGTATATTTTAATATAATTATTTTTATTCCCAACGTCATCAATATAATTTTTTTTTTGCAGCTTTCTTAGTCTGAATTGAGCCTACATTTTTACATACACTTCAGTTTACTTGAGCCAATTTGGTACAAGTATATTGAATGCTTTTCCATATTTGCTCCAATTGCATGCTCAAGTCAAAATAACTGTGCAATTTTGTCATCTACATACTTCAATAAACTTACACAAACATGTATACTTGACAAGTTTGTTTGGGTGGCTTTAGAAATATTAGTCAAATATCAGTAGCTGGCTCAAATTTTTCTGTCATCGCTAAAAGTTAGCTATTAAAAAATAAAATACATTTATTGTGAGATACAACTTGTTAGATAAAATTAAAAGCATGCTTTAATATGACTAGCTAAAAAAGTGACAGCTATTCCTCAATATTTTACATGTATAAAACTATGCTTTTGAATTGTAATTGTTTACAGAACAAGCTGCCACATATGCTTGATTCTAGCAAGAAATACTTTTTGCTGCTTTTTGCTATCATATTTTAATAACTAATAAACTAAGATCCAGCAGTAACAATATTAGCTATTCCTACTTTAATAATGCATCCTTGCTGCCATGATTATATTTTAGCTTCATTGGCTAATTCTTTCTCTGCGCAAGAAATGTTTGGCTAAGTTTTACATTGCAAACCAAATCCTTTCTTGGCATGTAAACTGAAGTAAACAAAGTCTATTTTACTTGACAGTATGTCTATACCCAGTTGACACTAGCCATCAGTTACATCTATGTTAAAATTTCACACTCATCAATGCAAATGTAATATAATACATACATGTGTAAGATTCTTAGGAAAAGTACATAGAATATCCTGACATAAGAACCTGAATGAAAACATCAGTCTATATGTAGACCTAAGAAGAAGTATTGATATACGAAATCAAAACATTACAACACCAGTGGAGATTTGGTCTAGTTGGTAGTGTGGCAGACTGCAGAGCAAGGGATCCCGAGTTCAAATCCACCAGCTCCTTTAATTTTTCTGAAATTATCTTACACATGTTATATTACATTTACATTGTTTACTATAAGTATAATATAACTGATGCTTGGTGTTGAGTGAGTTAATAGACACTTCTATAAATACTATCATTGTATACAACTATTATTGTGTTCTTTAAAAACTGAAGATCAGAACAGACTCTTCAATGTATCATACAGAAATATAAGAGTCCTCGAGGTGTACAGCGATGACGCTAGCGCAACGGTTTACGGTTGAAAATCACAGGATCAAAATGTTGTAGAGTGGAACGGCGAACATCGGACTCCAGCTGACGTTCCGGCAACAACGCGCGGCTGTCACGACGTTAGTTCGAAGGTCCTCTCGACATCCTGCTTGCGACTCTCTTCTCGCGAGCGAAACTCGCGCGTCTACTCAATTTGAAATGCGTAGGAGGATGCGGGAGGATACGGGATAAAGCTAGCGAGTCGATCGCGCACGGCCGGTGTCGCATCCGCGAGTAGACGACCGTAGCTCCTGGTAACCCTGTTACTTACAAAGGACCGCGATCGCCTGTGACTCGAAGAGTAGCGTCTCCTTACGGCCCCGCTGCTCGAGTATGATCGAATGCGGCTTGGGTGAGTCTAGCTTCTCGTAAACGCGAAAGCCCTTGCCCATCGCCATTGTTGCGCGGTTGTAATTTTCCTATTGCTGCGGCGATGCGACAACGGTGACGATGAAGACGCTCTTTGGAGCCGCAACAGTTCCGTCTGTCACAACACGTCGCGCCGCGACAACCGGATACCGAAACGACGTCCTCACCGTGACCACCGTGACTGGCGGCGACTGAAAACTAACCACCACTAACCACCGCTGTCAACTGTCGTCGTCATCGACGATACACTAACGAAGATCCGCTAGAGGAGAGAAGTTCAAGTTAGCAATCTAGTATAATAAAGGTTTGTTTGTGTTGCATGCTCTATTACCTCGTGCCCACAGGGAACGCGGAATCGCTTGCCGCGCAGTGGAAGTTGGCGCGGTAGCCAATCATATCTTTTGCCGCGCGGAAGAAGATAAACTCTGTCCAACCTTGATTGGCTATTTATGAGGCATTAGAATCGATATATGGAAATATTGTTGCATGAAGTATCGATACTAATATCGATATTCAAGGTAAAAAGTATCGATACTGGTAGTATCGATATTTTTTACCTTGCTGTATCGCTCCGATCGCTCCTCATTACATTACTGCAATTACTGTGGTGCACTTATATATGTTCTGTGCTGTGCTGGCTGTGTATCACTTGTGCTGTGTGCACTTGTCAGACAAACCATCAAACCATCGTGTATGCATACATCAGTTGACTGCATTGATTGTTGACGTTTCATGGATCTTATGAATTTTATATTTTTTTTTCCATTTTTTCTTCGAAAGTAATTAAGTTAAAAGAACGCATCACGAAATGTTCGTCCTAACGAAAAGCGGATTCCGAAGATTTATGGTAAACAATTTATCTGGTACACGACTGTATATATGCTAAAAAAAAATATTTTTTTTCGCTGTTTAATTATACTTTTTCTTTTATTTCTTTTCTCTGTTATGTACATTACAGATAAGCCGTGGAGGAGTGGCACTAGTACAACAATTAGCTAGGTAGAAGTGTCTTGTTTTTATATATTCCTAGCAGTAAAGACAGTGGTAGCATACGTTTCTTGTTTTTAGACTCTCAAAAATTTATATTTTTATCGTAATTGTGTGAAATTAGCTGTATAATTAGTATTATAATTTGAATAGTAATTTGAACAATTTTTGAGAAATAAGAGCATTGAAGTGTAAATGTACAACTAATTAAAGAAACAGATATTAATTATTGTGTTTTTGTTTCACAGAAGTACTGTGGCTTTGTATGACACCACCGAATTTCAATATATGCAGATTAGTAAAGTGCCAACATTGCATTTTCAAGCATCTTTGCCCCGTTTACCCATACCAAAACTCGAAGACACGTGCAGGAGATATCTGAATGCTCAGAAGCCACTGTTGAACAATGAGGAGTTGCAGAATACGTCGTCCTGCATCTCAAAATTCCTCGCCGGCGAAGGACAGAGTTTACAAAAGCTGTTACTCCAAAGCAATGCCGAGAATTCGCATACCAGTTATATCACCGAACCATGGTTCGACATGTACCTACAGGATCGCAAACCTTTGCCAATCAACTACAATCCTTTTTTAGTTTTTGTGCCAGAAACTGATCCGAAGTATGATGCCCAGTTGGTAAAAGCAACAAATCTAGTAGTGTCTTCGCTGAGGTTCTTAAAGTCGCTCAAGAATAATGTTTTAGAACCAGAAGTATTTCATATGAAACCTGAGAAGTCAGATACCCAATTGTTTCGCAACGTCACAAGACTGATCCCATCTCGCTTTAGCTGGTATGGCGCTTATCTATTTAAGGTAAGAATAAATTGAATACTTTAGACTATGATTACAGTAGATGCATATTCTGATGAAATTTAGTCTTGCAGCTTCAAAGTTCAGAATTTTAAAAACTCAAGGGGATATTCTAATTTGAAGAGTATTTTATTTTAAAGGCTATTTTTACGAGTTTTTTTTAACTAAAAACATTTCTGAATTGAAAACGTCTGGGATATTGACATTTTAAATACATGTTTGTTAACTTTATAAAAATTTAATTTTTAGTAATTACTAATAGAAAGTAGAGATCTTACTTATAAAGCGTGATTCTTATTTATATTGTCTCAGGAGTTGCGTCTTTCATGCTGATCTGAAGCCAACAAGGTTTATTTTAATCTACATAAATGTGATTATCATTGAAATACTAGAATAAATTATTTATCGCAATGTTGAACAAAATGGCGATCAGCTAAAAATAAAGCATGGAATTTGGCAAAATTTTTTAAACTTTTGGAAGCTGTAAAAGAATTTCAAAATATTAAAAAATCTTAGTTTCAACCACAGCCACAAGTATTATGCGTAACATTTTGTTTCAAGACAGAAGTAAATTGATTCAGTAGTTTCTGAGAAAAGCTTGGGACAAAATTGAAAAACATGGATTTGAAAAAATGCATTTAAAGTTTCACGAAAGGTTTACATATATATATATA
>QKQZ01055577.1:0-11494 GCA_003595255.1 Solenopsis fugax | reverse complement strand
ATCAAAACGTAAACGTGATTCGAATAGTGCAATCAAAAAACTTAAGTTATTCTTGTATATTTATAAGAAAAAAGAAGTATTCCATTTATATTTATTTTTCACAGAGGCTACTTATTGATATTTTAGAAATTGTAATACGTACAATTCTATTTTTATTACAATTAAAATAATGTATAGTAAGAATCGGTGCGATTACACGATTATTATAAAAATTATAATATAATATAACTATGTACATTATTTTTCAAAATACATGTCTGGTTGCAACATATATCTGTGAAACTACACCTTCAAAATACGTATGTGCTATTCGCCATCGTACATAAAAGGATGGTCGCCTGTCTGGATATAGCCTCAGGGTCGTTCGTTCGATATTTATTAGAGTTACACATAGGACGTAGGGGGCACATCCGGTATAATAATATCTATTTTCCGGGCGACGACGCGGGATGAGAAGTACGACGAGCAGAACCAAACGCAACGGAATGGAACAGCGAGGAAGACTACACGATGACGTCGCTGTCGACGCCGTGGTCCATCGTAAATGGAGCCGCGTATGGTAGGAATGAAAATAAATAAAATGAAACGAAAGAAAATAGAATGGCCAAGAGAACAGTGGGAAACGTGGATGCAATATGATGGTGGTACCGAAGGTGTTACGTGAATGCAATGCCGATTGACTGGATGTGTCTTCTTTATCGATTTCATTGCACGCTGATATCGATTACGTCTTCATTTATCCACATCTTAATATGTGCCATAAGAGATAAATAAGAGAGTCGTTTTTATATATTAAAATTATAGAATTTATTATTAACCATTTTGAGAAGAAAAGCACTGCTATGTATAATAATTTATTAACAAACAGACTGAAATATTTGTAATGTTATGACAAAACATGTGCGCGTTCTTTTTAAATTGAGAACACGAAACAGGAGAGTGTGCGGAAACGGCGTTTGCATGAAATAGCACAACTGCGTTTTCATGGAACAAATATAACTCGCCGAAAGAATAAGTAACTTTCCTGTAACAGGTGCGGAAAAATACAGTCATAATACGGCGAATTCGTACCCTGCTCGGTACAAATATAAAACCGTTTAACAGACGGTCATACCCAAGCATCGAGCGGTGGAACCGCTCCTTCTCCGTGACAGAATTCAATGAGTTCCAAGTCGTTGCTACACATTCATAATCGCATCATCGCTAGCGTAGGACCGCCGAGGAAAGAGCGCGAAGCGCGAAATACGCGCATGACAAAGGTGGGTTGAGAATATAAAGAAAATCCGGAGACAAGAGGGTAGGTCTTCGACCGTACGCGAGCTGCGCGCATTGAGCTGTTTCATGTTACGGTGAAACGTGGCGGTGGAAGAGAGCACGAACGAAGATGACGGCGAGTGAAAGAGGGAGGTCAATAGCTCCCACGTGCCAGAACGTGCCGCTGGAATTTAAATGTATTTTATTTAACAGGTGAACGCGCTCTGGGCGTTCGAAGCTTTGAGCCTTTTTCCCTCGAGTCTGCTCTTCGTCGCGCCCTTCTCCTCCCGGCTCGACCGCCCCTCGTCTTATTGAGAATACTCGTTAATTACATGCGCTTTCCTCTGGCGCACCGTTCTTCATGATTCGACTTTGCTCCGTCGGTCCCCGTTCTTTCGGTCTAAACGTTGAGCTCGTCGTCTTTTCCGATGCAAATTAAAAGCGTGCAGGGAGCGGAGCTGTGTTTTCAGGTGAGACCAGCCGGAAAAGAGACGGAATATTCCCGTTCGACGAGCGTCGGTCGATTCTGTCACCCAGAATACTTTGCTGTGCACTCTTATGTCGCTACATTTTGCGTCGGTTGGTCTATTCAATAAATCGACGGAATTACGTCCTTTTGCTTATGTTATTAATGCCTACAATTCCACCAGAAAATTTATTAATTCTTTTTTCTCTCGACTGAATTAAACCGAATGGCATTTAATTTGTTATAAAGAAGAGATGTCAACAAAGAAGAACTGTAACTATTACGCTAAAACATTATGACTATTCATATAGTCATTTGTATACTTAGCAGTCCATGATATGACAAAATATAAGCTTTTCATACCTTCAGAATTGCGTGCATTCTACAGGCAATTACACCGCGGAGACTCGGAGGTTTTTATAATCATTACGGGCTCGAAAACGCAAGGTTGTTTTAAATGTGTCTCTTTTTACGGAAACGGAAAAAAGTGGGAAAACGCGTTCTTTTTAACTTCTACCTTGCCACGTAGCATTAGCATACGCGCCTCCGAATGTACGTAAACCTGTCGCAAAAAGTGAACGTCAAGAGGTGAGGTAATGGATTTGACAAGATACTCTCCGAACAACCATTATATTCGGTACGTCTACGGTAGTAACAACACGATATCAGCCTTCTGAAACACCGAGTGCGAGAGAAAGGCTACCATCCATTTATTCATAGCGCTTCATAAATAAATGTATGAAAGCGCGGGCGGCAGCCACTGGGCCAGCATTCTTTTTCCATCGCTGGCCGCGTCGTATAGGTAAGCTACCTTTTTCAAGTTGTATACATTTATTGCGCGATAAGCAAGAAATCCAACAGGCGTACGCTTAACGTACTACAGGTGAGTTACAAGATGGTCTATTTACCCGAGATTGCAGCGCTGGATGACGAACAGGGATTAAAAGCGCGATAGGTGCACTGTGTGCATATGAGTTATGCATTTTACGTGCGTGTCATACGGCTGAAAGTTTGAGATATAATTCATATCCGAACACGTAGCTGATATGAACCTTCACTCAGATAAATGCCATGGTACGCTCAAAATGCCATGTGCGGATAACGCTGTAGTGTGGACGGCGGATTATGCTGCTGGGAACGCTAAAACTTTTGCGTTATCTATGAAAAGTTCGCAAGTTTAGCTAATTAAACCAGTTAATTAAAATGCAATAAAACATTTTTCGCTCCTAAAAGAGAAGCTAATTTTGCTTAGCTTAATCCGGCGAGGGAATAATAAATTTGAACAAAAAATATTTATATGCGAGTATACTTAAATAAAAAAAATAGTGCCCGGATTTATATAATGAAAAATTATACAATATTGATACTCAGATTGATACGTTTACTCAGAACATTTTTTTCCAGACCTTTTATGAGCACTGAATTAAAGTTCCATTGTGAGTTCTAATTTTGTATGCGTGATGGCCAACGACGGAAGACAATTCCTCATTGATTGCATAAATAATTTAATTAGGAGACAAGAGGGACGAGAATGATCGATGAAGGAATACGAAAACGGAATCTTTTGTTTTATGATTCAAGAATTTTCCAAGATTAGTCGCTGATACCTTTCACTCTCATAGAAGAGTGAGACAACAAGAGGAAAATGGCTTGCAAGGGAATAACAAGTATAGTAAGAGAGCGGCGCAAGGTAGAAAACTTGTCTTTGCATACTGCCTAGTTTACAATACAGGATTAAGTTGGCGACCGCGCTTCCCTATACCAACGTTTCTGCTTCAAACTTAAAGCTCTTGATAAGCTCTCGCGTTCTCCGTTCTACACCTCTACTACGCCTGTCGCTTCTCCGGGAATCGGCGCTTTGTCTCGTTTCTTATGTACTAAATCTTCCAAAGTCTACTGAAAAAATATTTTAGTTTGCGGCGGTAAAAGTTTCTTACTTATTCATCGCACGAAATTTTCTTTATAAAGCAATACTTGAAATATCCTAATTAAAAATGCGTTTTTACGCATTTTTTCGTTAATTCTGTACTTTCACGATCCGTGTAAAATAGAAGATAAAAATCGTAACATTGATTGCAAGCTCGATATGCATTCGCTGATTGCATATCGATTATCGTAAAATAAATGAAATTCCGTAAATGAGCTAATTAATGTGCATAATAATTTCACCATAAAATATTCTCTATATATAAAATATATAATATAATTCTATGATTGGATAAAGAAAAGGCATTTTTCTCAAACTAAAATCAAGAAAATGATTCCGCATATGAGGTTATTACGAGAGAGAAAAATAAGATAGAGCTAACCCAGGCACAATACTTTGTGGTGGTGGCGTTAGCGAAGGGTGGTTCGGCACACATGTCCAAAAGAAATAGTAGATATACAGTATATGGGATAGATATAATGTTATGGTACGTTGACCACCACGGCCCATGTACTTCCTAGCGCGCCAGCACTGCCACGCTACGTTGGATTTACTCCTCTCCCTTGCTCGCCTTTCGTCCACCCTGGTTTTTACTTTTACCAGCACGACTACTGCGTATACCATCCCTTTTTGCATTCTTTATTTCCTCCGTTACCGTGCAAATTGTACTCTAACAAAAATATATGCTTTAATCAGCTTATTTCCGCTTCGATGGAAAATATGGCACCCCCCGGCGGTGCCTTCGTAACTGGAATGCTTTTTGCGATGGTAATTGTGATTGCCGACACGCGTTGAATAGAGTTTTAGTTTACAAATCGTGCTCTCCTCTCTTTTTCAGATTACGCTACTATTGTCATTCGATTATAACTAACGATGCGTTGCGCTTCTCTGCGCGATAAACCGTAAATAGAAGTAATGTTTGTACTCTTAATACAGAAATTTAAAGGTTAAACGTGCAATGAGATTTGGAGATTAAAATTATTGATCACATTTTTATTATTATATCTCTAGATTCGATTTATGTGTGACAACTTTGTTCTGCGAAAATTTAAATGATTATTTAAAAGATAAACTTAATATTTCTGTTTATCAAGGTAGCTCTGGTGTCCCAGCTTATTCCATCTGGCTTGATACCGTTGCTTCGGTAGAGGCTTACATAGTATCGGTTCGCTCACCCTCGGCATATACGTCGCTTTAATTTGCATTCCTACGACCTTCGTAAAATAAAGGTTATCCCGGGCGCGAAGCACGTTTCGAAGCTGAATCCGCTTTTCAACCCCCGTCTCCCCCCCCTTCCCCCTCCTGCTCACACTACACCAACGACATATCGTGCTTTCATGCTGCGAAAGGCGAACTGTTATTGCAAATAGGCGAAATCGTCCTGGCGATCCATGCTATGGAGATATCATGCGGTTTGCAATATCGAGGTGAAACGACACGGAGGATAATTTTCCCATAGGAATCCAGCAAGAACACTATCACGACGTTTGAATCCGGAAAGCCATCGAGCCGTTCTCAGGACGACCGTTTATGGTTGATGTCACGTGCGAGGATGTTGAAACCGGATCGTCCGATCTTAGCCTTACACATGGTGTCGCTTCAGCGTAAATATTAGATTCTTAAAAAAGATGTTTGATATATTCTATGTGGTGATAAGTGGCAATAAAGATAAAAAGCACGTTATTCGACAGGCATCAAATAATCCGTCGGAATTTCGGAAATATTCGTTGATTGCATACACGCAAAATACACACGATTTATATTATATAAGGAAAAGAAGAGAGAGTCGCCAATATCAATGTAAGTCTCCTAAAGCGACGGATTATTTTTCGAAAACTGAACATTATATTTTATTAATTCTGATAAAAACATGATGCTGCTTTGATAATTGAAAAAGTCAAAACCCATAATTCATATAACCGTAACTTTTTTCAATATAAAATCTATAAAAATAAATTCTTCTAAAGCAAAAATAAAATTTGCACAATTTTTTTGCAAATATATAAAAAATAGTGAGTTACTGATGATATTACTGATGATATTAAATTTTACAAATTTACGCGTAGCGCTCTAAAACTATTTTATTTATGTTTTTCTCATTTTTATATTTTGGGACTTATTTTGTCACATGAATATTTTTATTCATCTTACGAAAAATTTAATCATTTTAAAATTCGAAACAATATAAAACATTTATAAAAACTGTTATTATTTAATAGAAAATTCTTTTTCTAGTTTGTATTTATGTTCCTTTTATTTTTTGTTAAGAAATATAATTTAAAAACAAAATGTTGACAATCTTTTTCTATATAAAAAAAGTTGATGAAAAAAAGTTCCATATTGTTGATATTCCTTAAAAATATATCTTTCAGCGTGAGTTTTGTAAAATAAACTTTGTTCTGGGAGTCAAATTTGTGTGTGCAATACAGCGAAAAGCTCGTCCCCGCGGAAAACTCGCCGATAACGACCGTTCGTTCAGCAGATAGCGCCGAAACATCTCCCAACAATCGCTCCGGCAAATTCCTAATTCCCATACATCACATCCGCGGGTATTGAAAATTCAATCAAATCCAAAAACGCGCTGCGCGAGACGATTGGCCAGCCTAGCGCGTATTTTTGACGCGTTGCAGTAAAGCCGGAGTCCTGGGCGAGCGTGCCACGATTTGACCGATTTACCGGGCGACATTAAGCGCCGTGTGTACACGCACATGCATGCGCACTTGTGCCGTCGACACGACGACAATGACGACGATGATACGGTACCGTTGATGGTGGAAGGCAACATGCCAAACTGTCAGACAGATAGTAGCATACAACTCGGCTACATGTGTTTACAGACCCTTCTCTACCATACCCTTCTGTAACCATTGGTATGCCAATACGCGCGATGCAGCAGCACGTTCTGCACCCCTCACCCCATCTTGTTGAAACGCCTTACGGTTAGGCTATCAGATAACCCTTTAACGTCACTGTGACCTAGTACGCTGCGTTTGCACGCACGCAGGCTTCCGGCCACCCACCGCCCAGTCTTAATCACTTTGAGTCTTGTGCCGTCATCCTTCTCGGTGGGTGGTCGGTACTGTAAGGTACCAACGTGTTGCCACGGATGTTTCTGTTTATCAATGTTTACCTTGTTCGCAAATCAAATACAAATGCTGAATAAGCGCTTGTAGAGATTTTGTTAATTTTATATGATTCAAATTTATTTAATTTTAATATTGCATATCACTTATTTTTATTTACAAAGTACTCTTATTCAACTCTAACACAAAACTGACTAATATAAGTTAAAAAAAATTAATTAAAATTAATTACAAAAACTAAGTGTTATTTAAAATTAAATTTTTTTACTTTTTTAAAAACTGTTCACCATATTGTTGAAACCAAAAATATTAATTTAGTAGAGAAAAAATAGCATTTGTTTATTTTATTGATGTAATTTTAATCTTCTTGCTTCAAAATCAAAAGATGTTTTATGTATTTAAAAACCTTAGTTTAATTTCTGTAAATAATCTATAGAAAGAAAACTGCTTACAAAACGTATTAGTGTTTTATTTCTCGAACATCTAGCAAAGAAATATACTACGAGTAGGTCGACGAATGATTGCTTGGTTTTAGACAAGTTTCAGAGGAATCAGTTGAAACTGTGTGAAACTGAGAACGCTCCGATAAAGTCAGCAGGAAGCTTTGATAGAGCCAGCAATAGTCGACCACTGCTCCTACATAAGAAGGGTGAAGATTTAAAACAAAATTTGAAAAGCGCGCATTCCTTTAAAACTTGCCGCAACCCACTAACCACGCGGCTAAAAAGAAATACACTTTCCAGATTTTATCTCAAAGCGTAAAGTTTATTAGCAGAAAAGGTATATCTCGAGTTGAAGATATACTGAAAGTAAATAGTTATAAAGAAGAAACATCCCTGTATCTATTACTAAAAATACGTAATACATCTCTATTGAAAAGAAGAAGTAAAATTAAAAGGATATGCTTTGAAATAAAAAAACAAAAATTTTTTTAGCAAAAATAAGATCCATAAAAGTAAAATTGTTCTATATCATTTTATTTTATTTAGAAACTTGAACTTTAAAAATTTTTAGTCAGATATTTTATTTTTACGAAATATAACATCCTATTCCGCATACTTCTTTTAACATTTCCAGAACGTTTAGTCGGTAATATATTTTTTAAAGCAAGTTTTTATTTGACTCTTTATATTTTATTGTACTAATCATTTTTTGCTATTGATTAAAAATATAAAATAGTAAAAATGGGAATACGTCTTTTAACTTTATTTTTTTTTTCAGAAGGATTCTGGGTCGTTGCTCGCTTCAACGGATACCGAAGAAATCAGCTGAAACCGCGGAGAAACATGGAGGGATCGGATGCTTTGATAGAGTCAGCAACGGACGAACACTCGACCACCCACATCGATGGTCGAGAGGGAAACGGCTCGAAAGGTGGCGGAATGGCAGGAGCAGGTTAGTACCGACAGGGGTGGGCATAGTTATTGCTATGCATATGGTATCCCGAACAATAAAACGGAATAGCCACGGTGCACTATAGGAGGGTGAAGGGGAGGAATGGGATTTTAGAGTCCGTTTTAATCGGACTGCGAGTGAACGTGGCGTGGGCGAATCGTACTGCGAAAGCAACTTCCACGTACCCCTTGCTTCCCACGACTTGCCCCTANACTTGCCCCTAGTTCTCTCGTTGCTTCCCATTTTCGCCACCTTTCCACCACCTCGCGAATTTCTCAGCCCCACTCTTCACAGTTCGATTCCATGTTCGCTACTTCTTTACACGTCGACGCTGAGACTGCACCAATAGGCAAACGCACACGCGTACACCCACGTACGTTCATGCACCTGACGATGTCGCACTCGTTTTGCTTGCGCGTTGCCCAATGTAAGAAGGTTAAGGTAAAGCAATAGAGGGGTGGAGAAACGTAGAAGCGAAGTTAAAGGGAGCCAAACGGATACAGGGTTAACGCCGGATTGTATCTACTCGAGCACGAAACGGTTTACATTTACTAAAAGTTTCCAATTGCATGGAGCACGCCGGATATCCACTCTACTTTCCTCCTTCAGAGACGTCATTTTACTGCTGGTGATAGTCGAGAGATGCAAGCAGAGACGGTGGCTCCTATCTCTTCCGCACTCTGGTACCTTCCCCTCGCAACGATTTCAAAGTCGTAGCGGAGAATCGTTTCACAAATCCTTGGAGGAGGTGCATCGAGCCGCTTTCGTACAGCGGTACTTCGATCTCACTTTGTACTGCTCTTACTGCTCGACTTTGTCTCTTTCTATCTCTCGTTATCTATAATGGGTTTTCGTTGTTCTTTAGCAAAGTACGAAAATTTTGTTGACTGCTCCGTAGCCACGTTGTTGTGTAATTGCACATATTCAAAGCATTCCGTGAAATCGCTTTGCTTGGTGTTAGTCTTCTTCACTTGATCACAAATGTTCGTAAACATGATAATTACCAGTTCCAGATATTTGTAGAATAATAAGATAAACTTTCTCAAAGAGAGGCAATCAATTAATGTAATTATTGTAGTATTTCATATACATACCTACAAAACGTGTGAATTGATATACGGTTAGTACACGAAGAACGCATTAAAATCGAAAATAGAAAGAAAATTGTACGTTAAAATTGGAGGACTAAATTATGATGGAAAAATAAGCATCGATAAAAGCCAAGAGGATATTGCAGCTGGATCGAGGGTTACCAGAATAAAACTAGCAGGAAGAGGCGACAAGGGGATGAAATTTTCGGTGGGGAGGATGAGAAGGACAAAGAGAGAAGGAGGAATGAGAGAGTGAGGAAGAGAGAAAGAGAGAGAGAGAGAGAGAGCGACGAACTGGTTACAAAGTTGCGAATTAAAAACACAAAGAAGGACGAGTCGGACGGGAAGGCGGGTGGGTGTCGGTCGAGGAAGGGTAGATTTGAGACAAAGGGCGCCACGGAAACAATGGCTTGTAATCTCGAGCCCTTAGAATAGCCCTGTCCTGCGCTGCTCTGTTCACCACGGGCATGCCTTTCGCTCTCCAACCCCCTAAATCGAAACCACGGTCCACGATTTTCGGCTCCCTGCCCTTCGCCCATCCAACGAGCAGCTTGTCAGATCTGGCCGGGCACAATGAGCGGGTTAAACGAATCAATTTTTGTGCGACTCTACTCGGAAATTCCATTTCCGTGAGCGACATCCGACTCAGGAGGTGCAGGAAGATAAAGGACGCGGAGCGTTCCAGCGATGAGGTGGCGATGGGCGGCTGGAGTCGTAAAAAGGTAAAGAGATTTCGTGGCCGCGATCGTATTTCCAGAAAGGGACGTTGTGAAGAAGTATTTCGAAAGGTGGCAGGAAAATAAGAAGCTTACATGGTATTAGCACCGCGCTTTCTACTTGCCGGCGAGAAAAAGAGCGTCTCGAGAGATTGAATTCGAAAACCGTCGCATTATACGATACAACTTTTAATGCTAAGTTCTACCTGTGCTAATGGTTTGTTAATCAAACAACTATAATCGTAATCTAGCGAGATATACAGCAAGTTTTTCTACGTGTCTATTTATTTTACAATATCTTAGGTTTAGTAAATCACAAAGTAAAACGTTACTTTACGTATGTAGTGATGTAACGATGACGAAGCATAGACGCCAGGATTTGCGAAATTAAAAATTGATTATGATAATTGTAATAAATAGTTACAATTCGGAATTATTAAGCTGAGATACGCAAATTAAGTTTGGGAAAATATTAATGAATTTATGAAATATACGAGACGAGTTCAATAGCTACAGAAACGGTAATCAAAGAAGAAGAATATTGTCAAACTTTCGCTGTGCCGCGTTATCGTGTTACTTAGCTTCTCAGTCCCCGTTGCTGCCTTACTACTCATTGCCTCACACCATCGCTCTCTTTCCTCGTTTTACATCTTCTTCGCAGTCCATCCACAAAGAAGAACTTCCGTGGATTACCATCTCGTCGCAGTTCTTGTTAATATTTATTAGATGCCTAGCGTTGGAAGGCGGCGTGGATCGAGAGGATTGCGTCGTGTAAGGAGCTACGTGAAACTTCCGTGCTTCAACTCTGCATCCTTTCAATGAAAGTGATTACGAACAAAAATAAAAAGCGCCGGAGAAAGAACAGAGTGTCTTGGATTTTGATTCGAGAAGAACACAGCGCTATTGGAATGTTTAATGACTTTATTCTTTATACTAAGACAGTCAAACACCAACCACCACCTCTTTCAATTCTTAATTTATATAAAAGTGTAAAATGCCCAGGGCGATGAATAAAATCCCACATTTTAGCGAACGTTCTCGAAATTAGTCGTAGCGTCTCCATTTAAATGTGATTTAGGAGGACTCGCAGGACATAATATATGTCTGCAGCAGATCACATATTTTATGTCAAGCGAGTATCTCATAATCTAATTAATCCCGACGCTAATTAACTTGCACCTTAATTTGATTTATTTTTCTCCGAGCACGGGATCGAAATGTTAGAAGCAGCAGTCATAGCTCGCCTTCACCATCATTAATGCAAATAACGTCGTGAAACGTATCCGTTGTGCGCCCGTTTCGTATACTTCACGATGGCGATGTACCGCAATACCTCAGATAGCGCAGCAGGGGAGAGTCGCACGATGGTCGGCGGGCTGGTTTGCATTTCACAGCAGATATACGGTTATCTTGTACACGTCCGTGACAAAGCCCGTACGTTCTGGTTAAGCGCTATCTAACCCCGCACCCTCGAACGTTCCCCCAATCTGTGTCCGTATTAATTACGGTACTCATTAAGATATCCGGTAATTCGCGGCGAGGCTGCACCGCCGGCGCTTGTC
>QKQZ01055574.1:0-17810 GCA_003595255.1 Solenopsis fugax | reverse complement strand
ATACTTTATTAATATTATATGAAAATAACCGATGAATTTTTTATTTTATAATAAATAAAATAAAAAAATGTTTGATACTAAAAAAATAAACAAAAAAAATGGAAAAAGTGCATAAAAAATAAAAAATAATTAAGAAAAATAATAAAAAAAAACAAAAAGAAAAAAAATGGAACAAGAAAATTGAAACATAATGTCACGTATGCATTATGTATTTTGTATAACATTTTATTGTTATCAGCAATTTTCCCCACACTTCCCGACATTATAAATATTTTTCTCCTTCATATACATATATATTAAGAAACACTGGAATTAGTTTTTAAGTTTCTGCTCGGGGTGAATTTTGATCATTTTCATATGCCCTCCTTTAATATCATTCATATTTCAAAATTTTTTCTTAAAAAAATTTCACAAATTAATTATTAATTCGTTACTATTGATTTCATTTTTCTTTACCATAATAATTAGTATCACTAAGCAAAACAAAAATATTTTTTTTGCATAAAGTTATATAAATACATTTTAGTGTTACATATTAATCATTTTCATAAGTTTTGCTAGTTTAATACATTGGATATCTGAGACAGTAAAAATCGAAATTTACCATGATTTCTATTACCCACTAGAAATTTCAACCCTGTCTTATTCCGATCCAAATCAGCAGATCTCGAGAGAGATCCACCATGATTTTGATCAAATGCAAAAAATTATTTAGTATCCCATAAATACTATTCACTTTAATTGATTTTAACACGTTGGAATACGTGATTATTGGAGGCCACAAGAAAGAACGTCACGTCGCAATGTTGCGCAATCTCGTTGTTGCAGGTGTTCATGGTAGAGCTGACGCGTGGGTGGAACAGTCGGCTGGGCTTTAGCTTGCAGTCGGAAGGAAATCGTACGGTAATATCGGTTGTTCATCCCGATAGTGTCGCGGCCAAGGATGGTAGGCTCAGGCAGGGCGACGTGTTACTAATGGTGAGTTTCGCACACCAAGCCTATATCCTCCACTTTTATTAATCTTTCCTCTATAAAGTATCTCACGTATTTCATGAAATCATTATTGAATTAAATATCTTGATGATAAAATATTACTAATTATCTACGGCTTACAACTTCGATCATAAACTTGAGACATGATTTATGTTCCAGATAAATAATGTTTATGAAAATAAAGAGAATTGAATAAATTACAATAAAATGAAATAATGACAATAAGGAGCCGATATTTGCATTAGATGTTTGCTTGTTAAAGCTTGTTAAAAAATTATATGTAGACATTTCGATCTTATGTTTGGATCATCTTCAGTATAACGCAATACAAATAAATAATTGTCTCGAAGTAGAAATTTATGACTCACTGTTGAATATAAATTAGCTCTTTCCTAGTGTGAGCCAATTAAAGTTGGCGTAGTCGGTGTGAGTCGGTAATCAAGTTCCACAAGTTAAAAATTCAAAGCAGATATTTATCAGGTATTTGTAAGATGTCGCGATGCATAAGTATAAACGGTCTGTCTGTAATAATGAGATAACGCTTCGCAAGGACACCGTGATGTAAAATATAAATCAAGACTTACATACATATACAGAACGCTGCAATGCGATAAACGAAGTACCAATCTGTAAATTTAAAGCTGTTTTTATCAAACTTTCTTTACATTTAATATTTCAACATCATTCCAATCAAATTCATATGACATGTTAATTCTATGATCTGTGATAACAGAACGTTTCGAAAAACGAATTGTATTTCTGTTTATGAGGTTTTTATATATATTTCATGACTCTAGTTTTTAATAATCTGCCGAACATACGAAACATCGCAATTATTGCAATTAATTTTGTATACTGGAGTGTGAACTTATTGGAAGTTTATCTTTTTGTACATACTTTGATGAATTTGTTAAGTTTATCAAAATCCGTGTAAGCCATATTATTATAGGATCCTCCTTGAAAAGATTTTTAAATTTCTCAGAAATTGTGTTCACTTCACAAACGGAATGATGAAAAATAAAGATTTCTCATAGTTTGTATCCTGCTCCTTGTTAATGTAATTGGTATCTAAGTTATTGAGATGTCAGAATTTATTGTATTTATCTCTTTCTTATATTGCTAAAAATAATGTACAAAAGCTATCCATTGGTCAATAATATGTTAATGACTTTCGAAATTTTTTTGGTGCAACATGAGATGTGAGAGGATGAGGACTCTGTCAATTAAACCAATTATTGTGCTTTTCTGACAAAAAGGATGATAGGAAAGGATGATAATTAAAATAGCTCACAAAGAATACTGGTTTTGTACGTGAATAAAAGTGTTGTTTTTTCATTAAGGTGACATAAAAAAAATTTAGCTCTTCTCTCTCCAATTCAAAAGTTTTAGTCTCGGGTGATATGAATTGAAGGTATCCAATATCATCCCTACCCGTGATCTATGAATGGAGAGTATAATATAAATATCTCATCCACATACCTAAAACAAAATCCCGAAAAGAAAGAAAGCATTAAAGAAATGTGATTCTAAGTATTAAAGAACTAAATCAGCAACTACAGGTGATAGAATCTGTCATTAAATGTGGAATTTAAAACTAACTTAACAGCATTAATAAATTCAATTTTGAGAAGTGCAATTTTCATTTTGATAATATCTCATCGGCATTCTAGACCTTCAATAACAAGTTTTCTCAGAATGTTTGTGAAAAGTGAGACTGTCCAAAGGTATGAGGATGGAATCAGGAATTTTTTAATTGGATAAATCATTGATCAAGTGGAAGCTATTTTTAACAAAATAATCTAGATGTAATAAGCTAGCATGATTTCGTATAAATACTCAGCTACATTGTGTAAAGAACTGCCGATACAAGAGATAATATATAATATGGGTTACTCAGTTTGTGTATTTTCGTTAAACCGCGGTATGCTCGCGGTAAAATTGGGTTAGATGCATTTAATTTGTAATGTGTTATCGTAGGTACAAGTTCTTTTGTTTCCATCTCTTTAACATCATTTTAGTCTAAAATTATGTTATTAACCGGATCTCGTTTCAAAGAAATATAAATGTTTATCAGAGAGCATTTGCTCCATTTTCTGTATATAATCAAATTTATTAAAAGCTAATTTATAAAAAGAGATGTTTATAAAACATGTAACGTTAGAATTGTAGAGATTAAAAAGATTAATATAGAAAGAACTCTCTTGAGGTTATTTTACCTTAAAACTAAATATAGTCTCTTTATTTCCCCAGGTTAATGAGGAAAGTGTGGAACACATGTCAACAGCTGATATAATAGATCTGTTGCGCAAGATACGCGGCTCGATAGGCATCACAGTGATGAGGAAATCTAAACAAGATAATATAACGTGACACTAGTCGAGTGCATTATCGAAATAGAAAAACTGAAAGAGACGATCTGATCAATATTGTTCCTTATCAGCAAGCAACGAGTTTGGCTTGAGTCCAACGTAAGGAAGGTTTAACCAAGAAAAGGCGCTAATTTTATTCAACAAAACGTTCATTAAGTTTTGAACAAAGGGAGATGATAGAAATAAGTAGGAAAATAGTAATTAAATTAAAAAATAAAATAAAGATTATAAAAGAAGAAAGTACAATGAGAAATGTCAAGATTTAGCGGATCCTCGGAAGAAAGAGTAAATCCCTGCCACTGTCAACGACGAAGATCACCCGACGAAGAAGCATCTTCGTAAGATAATCTCGCTCTGTGAAAGACAGTGCGAATGCATCCAACTGCAAAAAGGGATCATCTGTGACCCGGTTGATTACAAAAGACTGCCGTCAAGAAATATTCGCATGGATGCCATCCAGATAACATCCTTGACGAATATCCGGAGATAAGGAGTCACTCCATTCTTGCGGGATTCTTCGGAAGAAAGCTAAACGCCGGAGATGTGAAATTAAGATGTTCCGGAGCACCGCACTGAATCTACGCGGTTCCGATTTCGCACGCGAATCAGCCAATCTCGTAACGTAATTCGCGAATCAATATTATTTACGATTGCAGTTCCATTGGAACCGCGGTAACGCGATTATAACGCAATTCATCCCAAAAGAACGTCCGACATGCCAACCGTGACAGATTGCGCATTAATTATAGGATAATTGAAGTGCTCTCCCGTAAGTTTGAATCTCTTCGATCTCCAATTATCGGCGCTCATTAATAGTATTCCTGATGGTTTGCGGTGTAATATTCATGAAAAGTGGCATCTTATGATTAATGCGTAGTCCTCCAATGAATTTGAGAATCAAAAAGCATCAATCAAAATACGGAGAGAAAAATAGTAGAACGAGATCGTGGTCGGCTCAATCGGAACGCAAATTATCGATTATCCATCGGGAAAATGACCTTGATCTTTTTTATGAAACTGCGATATGTTGTATATAACTGTAAAAAGATATTCTTTTAAATATGTTCATGCGTGTGGATAGAAAAACTCATCTGGGAGCTTGTAGTATGTATCTTACATATCTTTGTACAATAAATCACATGCATATTCCACCAGTATTTATTCAAACAAGAAAGAAAAACAAAATTATACGAATAATAGAAACTAGCGAAAGTATCTGTAAGTAAATTTGACACTAATAATATAACTTTTATTTTTTCCTGACACACTTAAAATAGTTCGACTTAAAACTAAAATTAAAACTAGATTTCATATTTTCCCGGAAGCATGTGGCAATTCTTCTTCCGATTCCTTCGAGAAGGAAGCTGCGCTACTGTGCAGAACATATTAATCATGTAAATACTGTATTTTTATCCCAGAAAGTGTAACTTCATCGAAAGAGCTTGACGTCTATTACCGCGCATTCGTGTGGACAAAAAAAATGTGGATTAATTAATTTTACTCGCTCCGCATCACCGTGCGCGAGAAGTTTCACGTGAAAAATAAATCCATCGTATGAGGCAGCTAACATACATTTCGGCTTTAACTTCGTCCATTCGTGATTAGATGAGAATTTACAATAATTAATATTCGTAATAAAAGAGTGTGTGATAAAAGAAGCTCGAGTTTCCTTACTCAAGCGGAAGAGATAATATATTTTCAGGAATTTCCCTTTAACTGATCAAATAAATTTTTAAATAAAATAATAAAAACTATTTAACTGAGAGAAATTAAATAAATAGTAGGAGATAATTGGCCTTTTACGGCAGTTTTTTCGCCGTGTTAATATCTAACTTCTTTGGAGGCTACTATCTCCGGTCTCTTAGCGAATCAAAAGACAATCTATCGTAAGCGTCAAGAACGAACGAGTTGTGAATGGGTCATTGACGAGAATCTGACGATAAATGAATTAAAGTGACTACTGCTTGTAAGATAATGTCTCACGCATCTATAATATTTCGATCTTTCCCGAGAAGATCGGCAGACAACTGCGCACGGGATAAAAAGTTAGAATCGCTTGTAGCATGTGTACAATACTTGAGGGATGTATCAACGTTCGAGTAACTACCTCGCGTGATGCCATACCACAGCGGAACAGAAATTATTATTTAACTGCGCGAATCTGTTTAAGAGAGAGCTATTTTATGTCCGAAAACATATGTATTTCCTAATCGTATGTGTGTGTGTATCTCTTCAATCATATAACGTCAGAAGATCACAAGAGAGATGATTAATTATTCTTAAACGAATTCTTAATGAAATACTAGATCAGTTAGAGGCAGCAGCTTGTTAAAGTACACGAACCATTTACATCAACGACGCTTCCCGAGCCGTAGAAAACATTTTCGTTCCTGCGATACAATGACGCACCTTGCACGCAAGTGAGGAAAGAGGTGTCGGCACAATATAAAGCTTAACGGTCTATAACAGTGCAATAACGTTAAGTAAGAATTAGATGAGAACAATATGTAATGAATGTGATAGTCGTTCCGTTTAGAATGTTAGCACTTTAAATCTAAGAACTTAGAGTTTATCGTGCAAATTGCATGGTATGTATTGTATATATAAAGTTAACTGTACAATTGTATAAATCGATACCAAAGTTGTATTAATATCAAAGACGAATATTTTACTCTGTAACCAATTGTAGAGACGGGCAACTATATTTTGACATTACGTTAAGCTTATTAAATTATTGTTAGCATCTATAAATATACATTCGAGATATACATGCAAGTTTTATCGAAATTTACGCCGATTGTTTTATTGTTTAATCTCCCTTTCCCGTTTGATATAGTATGATATGTATATATTCAATAAAATTTAATTGTTTCTTTGATAAAGACTTTGCTATCTTCCCTACCAAGCATGTCGGAATGACGTAACAAAACGTTACGTCATTGTATATGAACGGGGAAGTATTGCAAATATATGAAATTTCACTCCTTCATCCTCAATTTTTTATTTCATTTTATTACATCGTAATTAAGAAAACTATGCAAATATTAATATAATCAAGATTATCCAAAAATATTTAAAAAAAGTACGTCAAATGATTTAAAAAATTTTTTAGAAAAAGCAAAAATATATTACTATATAAAATTATAAAACACACTGTACGTAAACAAGAAGACAGAATAACATTCAATAACATATAATATTATGCTTTCAATTTTTTTTTAACAATATTTATTTTTATTATGCCTTAAAAAATAAATATTATACGTTTTATATCAAAGGCACGATGAGTACAAAAATATATACAATAATGCAATATGCAAAAGATTACTTAATCTAATATTTTTACATTTTATGATGCTCAATAAGATATATAAATTTTCATTTATTTCTATGATTCAGTTATCTTAATTTCATGAGTCAATGTTGATATATTTTTCTGATATCATTTACTCACTTTATTTCTCAGTCTAACAGATTTCCTCGTAAAATTACGTATATTGTTGGTACGAATTACTTGCGACTGCTCCTTTTCACTTTGTGATTTTCTCCTATCCCACAAAATTTCGTCGAAAGTTTCGTTGTTAAATCCCTTAGCCTCGCTAAGGCCAAGCCGGGATGATTTCCTAGCATTTATCGCTCTGTCTGTAATTTCGTCCTCATCGCTTAGCGTGAATGCCATTTCACGATCCCGTTTTCGAAGAGTCCAAGTTGTTAAATCTTTGTCCAACGCTTCCACATTTTCTTTCTCGAATTTGGTACCGTCTGCAGCATACTCCTTCATCGCTTTATCTAACTGCTCGCGCTTCGATACATCTATACAAATTTAAAATAAAAAAATTGAAACTTTATAAAAAATTAAAACCAAAATTCTTTCATAAAGATTTCAATCTTTCTGAAACAATTTTAAAAAATAATTTACATTTTTTTAATATCAAAGATAATTACCATAATCGTCCTGAATGTCAATATTGTCATTGTGTTCTTCGAAATTTTCGGTAATTTCTATTGAATCTATATCTTCATTGCGTGATTCTTTTTGATACCTATCTTTAGGTTCGAAATATACAACACATTTGTCGGAGCTATACCTCGTATCATTTCTACTCTTCTTAGCTGATTCAATTTGCTCTTCTTTCTCTGTTTCCATTTTGGTAAGTTCAGAAATTATTTTGTTGTCAAGATCCATTTCATTCTCCAAAACGTCACACTCTCTTGGTTGGTTATTAAAAGTTGCATTTTCATGTATTAAAACATTTTCGGAAGATAGTGTCTCAGTCTTTATAACAGATTTAAATGAATCTGAATTAGTTTTATATAGCTGATTTGAAGTATTGTAATTGGAAGTACATTGATCAGTGGAATCGTTAGATGAGCAAGAAAGTTCGACAGTTAAAAAATTCATAGGATCTTCGCTAGAATACGTTTGCAAGGGACAAGACACGTTCGAATCTGAATCTTCGATATAATTGGTAGAATTCAGCGATAGAAAATTAGTTCTCTGATTATCTGTAGTGGTTAAATCATTTTCTGCAAAACTATCATGTAAAATATCAGAATTTCCTTTGTTTGATATATTGCGTTTAACAGAAATTTTTTGTGGATCATCATGTTTTATTCTTGCAATTAATTGGTCAAAACTATCCTTATTTGTCGCCACTAAAAAAAAACAAAAATTTAAGAAAGTTTATAATATTTATAACTATATTCGTAATTTGAGAATACTTACAATACTTTTTTCTCTGTTGCTCTATAATATTGTGTTCCGTATTTCTATTGACATTCAATCTCTGTAAAAATTTAATATATCTAAAAAAATTCTAAGATGTCAAGAGTCGAGAAACTGGTATGAATAATACAATATATTATTTACATTTGATGGCTTCTGTACTTTCTTCTCCAAATTCTCTTCTTCTTCACACAGCTTAATTAATTCCGATACAGGTCTTGGATACGTTTTGTCACATTCTGCATTGTAAAGAATCGTATATCTCTGCAGTCTACTTTCTAATGCTTTTCTATCACCTTGAGACGACAAGCCTAATTCTTTCATTCTTTTTCGTAAGACAGTATCTTTCATTAAACTTAACACTAACTTTGGCAATGGCTTACGTTTTAGTTCACTTCTGAAAACAAACAAGTATTTAAGGAAAAGAAATATTAAAATAATTCAGATATACACACAGATTATGGTAATTTTCTCCAAAAACTTAAAAGAATAACATAAGACAATGCTTACTCTTTAGGTTCATTCTTTGTATTTTCTCTTTTTAAACAATCATCCAAATGTCTATTTATATTAATTTGGGATACTTCCACTTTACAAACTGGACATGTAACTACTTGACAATTCTCTTCTCTTTGAAAACTCTTTCTACTTTTTGGCGTAAACATTAATGGTATCTTGAGATCTGTACTAGTGCTAGGAGTGGATACATCTTGCTGATAATCTTTTCGTCTATGAGGTGTAGTATTATTAGCTATAAGCGTCGGACTCTCAAAACTTTTAGGCGATGTCTCGATTGCATCGAGAACATCTGGCACTTTCTTACTCTCAAAATTGTTTGCGGAGCACACAATTTCAGGATTTTCATCCTTTACAATCGGCAATTCTTCACGATACAATTTCTTGTCGTACTTCTCTTTAAAATTCACATAATGAATGATAATCTCATCCAAGAGCTTGTTCTTCCTCAAATCTTTTTCAAAGGTCTCCTCATAACAGATTGGACATTGAGTCTTGTAATGCAGATACTTCCTAATACACAAGGAACAATCTAAAAATATAAGATATATAAATACATGATATATGTAATAGTAATGAAACTTTTTTATAGAATTACTCACAACTGTGGGAGCAAGAGGTTATTACACTAGTGTTCATGTACTCGTAGCATATCCCGCAATGTAATAACTCGTCGATGAGCTGCAATGACAAAAAAATATTATATCATTCATCTCGTTCTATCACTTTTCATTCGTTTCATTCAAATCTAATTTCTTTTGTTAAGTTAAATCACGTGATTTTTTTTTATACCTTCAGCTCCACAGCTGCAGTCGAACACATTGTAAATTGTGAACTTGGAAATCACGATAAATAATTCAATGCCATCGAATACTGCACCATCACTTCTACAATCCAAACCACAATTATAATAAATTTAACGCGGTTTTAACAGAAAAGAAACAAAATTGAAATGATGTTAATCATCAGCAGGCCATCGCGACAAAGTGTTGTATACAATGCCGAAAGGTTTGTTCTTTGGAGTAAATTTTTTATTTTCTCTCTTTTTCTTTTCAATGTTCAACCAGATGTTTACTTCATTTTGAGTGCAGAATGCTTCGAGGAGCAGAATCCGTTCAATGAATTCCTTTCTTGCAGCTGCACTATATTGCTCTTTTTGCACCCAAAGTAAAATAAATATATAATTCAACATTAGGAAAAAAGAGAACAGATCGTGTTAAAATGAAAATAGTATTTTTTTGCTGTGAAATAGATTAAAAAAATAAAAATCACAGCTGAAAAAATCAGAACCAACAAAAGAAATAAAAGTTAAATATTTAAATCGAGTGCAGAAAATACAAACACGTAAAAAGAGAGCGAAAGAAGAGAGGAGAAATAAAAACGAAGTTTGGAATCTAAACTTTAGATGGCGACAAGTTGACTCCAGTTGAGTTGACTCCGGCGGGCTTTACGTAAGTCTCTTGACAGACGACGGGTGTTCGTGTTCTACTGGAAACACTTTCGATTCGAATTACTTCTTGTCGAAGTATCTTCCGACCGAATAAATGGGCATCGTGCGGTTAGTACATTCGCTGAGGAGTAGGGAGAACACACTGTCACGGTATTCGCATGCTGCACTCTTTCGCAAGTCGTAATCGAGTCACGGAGAGAGGTTATAATCTTGCAGGTTCGCCGTCAAGGCCACCCTCGTAGGCGGTGTCGTTTATTACAGCGTTCAGCAGGGCCTGTGGTCCAAGTCCGAGGACAGTGTGCAGCTGTACGGCAAACTCTACAATAATGTCGCACCTTACGTTAAGGACAATATACCTAAGGAGGTTATCAATGAGGTGGGTCTCATTCCAACTTTCACGTACGATATTTAGCATCCTTAAAGCTGAACTTAGAGCAGTTTTCATTTAGTGACACAAGTTGATACAAACATCATTCTATTTTTATGGTATTCAATGAATAATAATGACTAAACGACACTTATGTCAACTTGTTTCACTTTAATGGAAAGCACCCATAACTGATTTCCATTTAAATAATTTTCACCCAACATTAATTCTAGAATGCTATTGTCATTGAATAATATTTAGTTACAATTTTGTGATATTTATAGAATGTTGACAATCTAGGCCAGTGATGTGTAACTCATGGCCCACCTATGAATTTTTGTAATCCGTGCCAACTTGTAGATGAAAATATGAAATTATATTTTCTATTTTATATAAACTATCAAAATAATAACATGGCAAGCCTTGGCCATTTTAAAAATAACCCGAACAATTTTGTTTTTGTTCATTTTTATTCTAAATATAATATTACAAATATTATTAAGCAGATAACTGTTCAAAGAACATTTCGAGAAATGATATGTGTAATTTCCTTATTAATATTAAGATAAAACATTTTTATCTGTTTATTTTGTCTATATGTGAGCGTATACATACATACACAAAATAAAGATACAGCCAAGCTCAAGATTTTGGCCATTTTTCTGAAAATAGCCCTCAGTTTAAAAAGAGTTAAACATCACTGATCTAGACTTTATAAACACACATAACTCAATTATTAATTTGAAAGAAAAATTAAGTATACTATTAAATTCAATCTACAGACTATACATCAAATTTTACGTACAATAGCATTCAAAGTTAAGAATCTAATTATAGTCTCACAAAATGAAAATTGTAATCAATTTTGCTGATATCAATATTTAAATTTTTCTTATTTATGACACAATATTACCAGCTTTTTGCATTACATTATGGATTCGTTTCAACATTTTTTATTGAACTCATTTAAGAAAAGGAGATCATTAAATTGTTACGTATAGTTACCACCATTGCCAAGTACCAGTGACCTCTCCAACTCCGTCAAGTCGTCATGGAATAAGGGAGTTATAGCAAGCATGAAATTCCTGTCCGAAACTCCGACCTACGTAACCAACGGTGTGCAGAGCATTTCGGACACAATGCGGAGTTACATCGAGCAACAAAGCGTATCGGAGAAAAATCAATAGCGTTTTCTAATTCTATATTGTGGATTTTAGGAGAACATAACATCATTGGGTATCATTGAGCTGTTATTAGCTTCACTCCTATTGTGTTAATTTAGATATCTATACACTATTAACGGCTCTTTATTGAGTTTTTCTTATTAATTTATTATATGTTCAATAAATATTTTATTATGAAACAGTTGAATCAATTTTTGCATCAATAATTAGAAACAGTCAATATTCACTATTAAATATTAATTCAACCACATTAATAACATCGACTTACAGCCATAATAATCAGTAACTTCGAGTTATTTATATATTAGTTTATGACAATAAGGTTATTTGAGCCGAATAAGGCCCACATAATTTAATTTTTTAATTATTTTTAAAAGCTCCATTAGAGTTTTTAAAATTCTATTTATAAAAACTCTATTAGTTTTTAAGAAATAAATTGAGTGAGCCTTGTTCAACCTAGATAATTTTGTTTTGTTTTTATTTTATATAATTTCATAGAAATAATTAAGATAAAATCCAAGGGTTATGTACATATATGAATGTTTATTCCTTCTCAAATGTTATACAAACTGTCGCCAACTAAATCTCGCTCGACATTTACACACTTAATTTACGATAATTTGTGTTAACGTTAATTTACGTTAACGTTAACCCATGTTAACAAATGTGTTTGAATTTCCTGAAATTTAAAGTGATACCGATGTATCTGATTTCTATGCTATAGTCAGATATAAAAAGAAAAATAAAAAGGCCGAAGGTTGAAAATGCAACTAAATGCGAAAGAATTTCATCACAAGTACATCGCAGTACATACTGGTCCCCAAAACGGTGACAGTGTTGTTATGTTACAACAATACTCAATCAAAATAATGTAATCGCAAACGCATCGTGTCTAGTATAAAAGGAACGATAAGATAAAGATAAAACGTGCGATAACGAGTCGAAGATGTGCTCGCAAAAGACCGTATTATATGGAATCTTAAATGCCGATACAAAGAGTCTCGTGGCGTCAAAAATAAACTTTTTTCTCTTTCGTTTTTAACAATAATATAGTATATCTCTCGTGAGGTGATCTCATATCTTAGCGTACGAGAAATCAAGCTTCCTCGAGCCTTTAACCGATTACTTAAACGGGTCCGGCCCGGTTTTCAAATGTTTTTTCTGAATAGGTTCAACTTACCAACGTCTCTCACAATCGCAATAACGAATTTATTCCAGTTTTCTTTCTCTTTGAAATTTCTTTATACCTTATTAATAAATGATTATTTGATCATTCGTCGATTAAAGGCTCGAACGCGAAATCCAAATTCGTCGATTATAACTTTTTTAAAAACGTTTTAAGTACGCTTATATATATAATATATACCTATCTCCCATATATGTATTTGTATAATTATAATCTTTTTCTTTTTTCGTAAATTCAATGACTGTGGACAAGGTCCATCAGCATGGTACACAGCTTGCAAAGTATGGCTCACTTCCTGGGCTGCTGAATGATAATGGGACGCGAACAATGCGCCGGTCGTGCGTCGTGCGTCGGTGTAGGTTTCTCGTGGAAGTGTTGCACAGCTTCTGGAGGAAAATCGGCGTTCCCTTTAGCCGGGGCGCCGCTAATCATTATCGTCTTCGGCGGACTGCAAAGAATTCCTTTTCTTATTTTCGAAAAAATTGAAAAAACCAGACTTTTCCATTCAACTTAATTTTTCCGCAAAATTAAGAACACTACCTCATTTTATCATTTTTTCCGTATTTATCGAAATAAAAACAAAAAACTCGATTTTTTTTTAAATTAAGAATATATTATGCTAGAACAAATGATATATCTTTGCGATATATGTATACTTGTCTGGAGAAAAAGCTTAGGGACTGTTTTGTTGTCTCGATTTTTTTATCGTATGCGATATTGATATAATGACTGATAATTACGACAATTTAATACCGGATGAATAAAGATATACATACTTTGTTAAGTAAACATTTCTACGAATGATACAGCGTTATCGGTTGCAAACAGCGATTAAAGTCATTAAATTAGAAAGTTATCTCAAGAACATATGTTATATGTTTTTCAATGCAGAACGGAAGAAAATCATTTTTATTTATCACTGCAAGCTCAGAGGAATTTTTCCGAGAATTCATACGGCGTGGCCAGTCGTCAAATTGCACTTAAATCCGTTTGGCGCTTCGTATAAATATAGTTTGACCCTCTCTCCGTGTAAATATTTTTTCAGATGTAACTCACGTTTATTTTCGATTGCACAACATTGTGTTGTATAAATGTGCCGATAATCGTACTTATCGTCAGAATTAGCGTCGCGCAGCAATGGATTAATCGACGAAGTCGCGTCAATTTTTTATATCTTGCAATTCTTTAACTTCATATGAATTTAAACTTAAATATGAATATGAATATTATACTTAAATATGAATAAACTTAAATAAGGATAAAAAAAGAACGGATGTTGTATCACATATGGTTGATATATTGAAAGCCGGACTATATGTGGGCAGGATCGGTTTTAAAATTGCGGAGACCCCAGTGGAATAATTATGCAAATGATTAGAAATATAAGTAATAGCAACATAGCTACAAAGAATTTATAGAGACAATAAAAGATTGTAATTACAAAAGAAATATGTCGTTTATCAATCTTTTCAAGCACGTTTGTTTTATTGTGATTAAAGCATCTCTAATCTAATTAATACTTTGGACTATTGATTAAAAAAAAAAGGGTCTCAATGATATTAAAAACAAAAACACTATTAATATTTTATATCGTCGCTTATCCTGGAATACTATTATGAATTTTCATCACAGTACAATTTTTGTTAAAATTTTGGCAACTTAAATTTAATATGATTTTTTAATATTAAAATAGTACTATGTTAATTTAAATTTATTCTAGTTTTATTCTTATATCTTGTAACACTAATAAACTAGATATTAAAGTATAAAAAAAATTCTTAATTATATGAGTAAATTTTCACCAAAATACTAATTCAAATTTAGTACAATTTTTGTTATTTAAATTTTGATAGTTCAAAATAAGATTTAATAAGATTTTNTAATAAGATTTTTATATATTACATTTATACTGAAATTTTATATTAAAATTATATTAAAATATTTTATATTAATACTTTAATAGTATTAATAATAAATATTAATACTATTAGGGCCTGTGCGCACAATAGAGGAATATAAGATATTAGAAATAAGAATTAAAATTTTAGAACATCAAAATTAAATTAGATATGTATATATGTATCAGTTTTCTCAATAAATATTAATTGTAACGCACAATGGATACGAATGAAACATAAGACATAAATGTGCCGTACAAGATATAACATAACTTATTATTTATCTATAGTATTCATTGAGGAAACTGATCCTAAAATGTTTATTCCTGTTCCTGATATCTAATATTCCTCTATTGTACGCAGACCCTTAATAAATTTAAACTAATACTATTTTAATAGTACTAATATTTAATATTAATAATATTAACAGTATTAACATTAAATATTAATATTATTAAAATAGTACTAGTTTATTACTACTAGTATTATTAAAATAATATTAGTTTAAATTTATTCTAGTTTATTTTATTTTAATACTTTGTCATCTAAACATAAGTGTAAAAAAATTTTTAATTATGTGGGTGGTTTTGCTAGAATAGTATTATTAATGTAAGAAAAATATAACAAAGAGAGAGAGCATTCCAAAATTAAGTGTAAAATTTGACAATAATTGTAAAATAGACATTACACCTAAAGTATCAGAATATTTTTTTAGAACATCAAAATTAAATTAGATATGTATATATGTATTAATTTTAAATATCAGATTGCCAGAAGATTCATTCCGTGAACGTTAAAATCTTAAATAAAATCTTGAATAAAATCTTTCCGCGTGCCGGGTTCCCCACCCCTTAAAACCTCGGCCCTGTATGGCGAGCCGCCGTTTTCGACGCCGCGCGAGAAGCCGCTAATTGCCAAATCCGCGAGGGACGGGTGTTTTAGCGCATCACGACGAACACACGGTGCACGCGATCGAGCCCGAGATCGCGATCTACTTCACCTGCTGGACGGCTTGCTCTCCTCGACGTCTTTGCTGCTGGGCTTAGTCTCGCGCTCATCCTTCGGCGTCTTGTGCTGCGTTATCCTCATGCCGCCCGCCTTAACTGAAAAAGAGGCAAATGTCGCGCGAGAGACGCGCGGGGCGCCGGCATTAGAAGCATGACGAAATTCGGGCGAAGCAGGAGCCGGCCTTGGAAATCGAATCGCGCGATCGACAGGTGGCACGTCACTGCCATGAGCCACGAACGCGGCCCTAACCCTGTCTTCCCGCGTAGTTTCCGCGGCGGCGAAATGAGGAACGCGGAAGAGTGAATTTGCTAACCTGCCGGGGGATGACCGCCCTTCAGCTTGCACTCGTCCGCGCCGCTCGACATCCCGTCGTTGTTCTCCGCGTCGATCGGATTCTCGATCAAATTCCCGTCGCAATATGCTGCCGCCAATCGCTGCCACTGCAACGCACACTGACACTGACTCTCTCTCTCTCCTTCGCCGATTCGGCGATAGCGGCATTCGACGACGCGACCCGACTCACCCGACGCCTTCGTGTGCGTCGCACTTCGCGCTGCCGAATGTGAAATCATAGGCGGAGAGGAGGGAAGGATTACCACACACATGCCACATTTATACTCTTCTCTGCGGCGCCTTGTCTCGAATATACACACGACGACTAACATATGTGCGATCTACGTGTGTTAATAAAATATATGCAGAAATTAAATACAAATTTGTACTTTTGCACTTCAATTTTCTTATATTATTTTTATGCAAGTTTAATTTGCGGTATGAAAATTTATTTTTAATTATAAAATAAATTTTCAAGAAACTAAATATATTCGTATTTTTTAACTTTTTATAATTTTTAAAATATGTATTTAATAATAATCAGATACATATTATTTTGATATGAAAAATATAAATACAAATATGTAATTTTCTAAAAAAATTGTTTTTTTTTTAATTTTACTGCTAATTGCAGAACTTTAGACAAAATCTTTTCGATCTCGCGATTAAAAGATTTTAAAAAATTGAAAAACCAAATCACAATATAATTTTAAATTGTGACTATCATTATAGATAAATAAATGTTACACAATAACATTTGATGAGATTGTATAGTAGTAACAAGAGCGTTAAATTTACACCATTTATTATAAATTACCCAAATAGAAATCATTAGGTTTTATTGCGTAAACAATTAATCTGCACATACAATGTATATTTAATAGTTTAAATCTAGGAGGAGGTGCTTGGTTCTACTGGTTTCTCAGCATGGTACGCATAATGCAAGTCCTTGCTGTCTTCATCCGAGATGTGCACCCAGCCAGTTGATTTCATGTGATATACTACAAAGTAAAATATACATTAAAGCAATGTAGTATTGTACAAAATTACAATACTTCCTGTTATTTTATAACCCACCTCTTATGATACCACCAGAATAGGCGTCTCTGTGTGTAGCATGGTAGATTGATCTTCTTCCGAGTTCGTAAGCCTGTTCATCGGTTAAATCCCATCGGTAACCGGAATCCAACACACCGAATGCGAACACAGATCCGGAACCGACGCTGAAAACTTTTCCCGGAGTACGAGTGCCTTCGGAATCGACGTAGTAAAGTCCAGGACCACGTTTGTCCCATCCAGCTAGCATCATACCTATGAAATTAAAAAGATTACAAAAAAATAAGTGAATATAAAAAGAGCTGTTAGATATTTAAAAAATTTTATGTACAGTGGCATATGTATGTCAAATTTCAGGTAGTCAATTATAAAAGAAGGATAGACAAATGTTATATTTAGTTAAAGTTGTAAATCAAATCTCTTGGCATATAAACTAAAGCTAATAAATAATAAGAGAACATCGACATATGAAAACATAACTAATTAAAGAGTTTTAACTGTAGCTAAATCTTGTGCTGATATTGTGTGATTTTATATACATTTTCAAATTCACCAAATTATGCGTCAATTTTTCAGCCTTGAAACACAATTCTAAATTAAACAAGAATAGTAAATTACAATATTAAATCGAGACTTAATTTAATAATGCTAACAAACATTTAATGTAGCAATGATAAGAAAACCTCTTCCTTTTTAAAAAATAAAAAATTTGTTGCAAAAAAAA